>JACEOJ010000101.1:758515-815507 GCA_013761285.1 Campoletis sonorensis | reverse complement strand
TCTTCGTATGCTATAAAATCTTATCGAGAACAAAGTAGTGGTTGAAGTTGTGTGTGAATTGTTAATGTTTGCCACGTCGTTTGCCAAAATTCGCTGAGATTTATTAAAACGAGCGAACGACCTCGGTGAGTTTCGTGTTTTGATACGTTTGGCATTTGGTGGAATATAAGAAGAAGAAAAAAATACAGTAATTGGTTCAAGGGTAGAAACTCAGAGAACTCAGAGATCTCGAGGAGAGTTAAATGTAGGTAAGAATTTCGAACGAATATCGAACGTATAACCTGTACCGTTGTGATTGGAGACACTGCTGCGACTCGTGTGTGCGTTGCTCTTCATCGATCACGATGAATGATTTTTGAAAATCGAGTTTCTCTTCGCTTTTTCGTCGATCACAAACGGTCGCAGCTCACCGGAAGTTCTCGGAAAAAAAAGAGATCTTCCAAACCGATAATCACTTAGTCCTGTTGAATGATTCTTCGATCATTCAACGAACAAAATCCATTCTCGATCCTCCTGTCACTTTGACAGTTGAATATCGATACTAATCGATTGGTGTTTGAGCAAAATTGTGGTCAGCCACGAATGTAAAGTTATGAAAATTCTTGTTGGATTCGATTCTCCATGTAATGTCATGAAAATGGCTTATCATTTTATGTGTACAACGACCAAAGCAATTGCTTTGATTAATTTTCTAATAGTCACACACTGATACCAATCTTATCGGTTATTACGAGAGCATGTGATCGAAAATTGTAGATAAAAGCGGTGTTGAAAAAAGAGAACTTCCGTTAAATAGGGTAAAAAAATATAAAGTGGAAATAAAAATGGTCATTAACGAGGTATTTATCGGCATGATCGCACGAAAAATGTAATCTCGAAAATAATCATTAGAAGCATCGAGTTAGATGCCGGAGATAGAACTATTTGAATTGTATCGAGTCAAGCGTATGGAAAGTTCGTCGAAATATTAAGGTATCAGTCGTACGGTTGGTAAAAATGGTGTTGTACGTTTTTTTTTTGTAGCCACTTGACATTTCAAGAAAAATAAAAGTTTGACGTTATTCTCCATTCGTCAGATGATAAGCTCGAACTTTTCTTTTTCTTTGGATATCAAGCGTGTCGGAGAAAAAGGTGTATTTGCTTTTGAAATATCTCTCTCGCACTCGCGCAACTGACGGAGCCCCTTAATCGGTGGAAAAGATGTCCGACGACGTTTTCTCCAAATAATGTTTACGTCGATCGTTTCAAATTTTCGAACACCAGCATTTATTGCCCCCGGGTCGCCTTTTCGTTTCGCGATAGAGCAGTAAATTTCGCGTGACTGAAGCATCAATATCGCGCAAGTAAATATTTCTTTATTCGGTCGTAACTCGTAACGACGTCAGAAAGTTTGGATAAACCGGAAGTCTAGCGATAAGCTGTGTTTTATTTTTGCTTTATTATTTGTGCGTACTCACGTTTCTTTGATCCCAATCTTCGTAAAAATTTGCAAATCCTTTTGTAAGCACTGACGTTTTCCTCGTCAGCGCTGACGTCAATCGTGCTTTTTGATTTAGTTCGATCGGTAGCACATTTGTCGGTTTGTTGTCCACCGGGACAGAATTTAGCGTTGCGCCAATATTGGCAGGGTTCGGACCAGTCGAGTGCACTTGATGGCGCCATTTTAATATTTCTTATTGTTTATTTTTTCAAAGTTTTCGAAAAGTGGCCCTAATTTCTATCAGTCTTGAAGGAATACTTCGTCGGTTAAGTTTTTTTAAAGATTTTTTATTTATTTATTCTAGTTTTTAGAATTATTATTTAAATAAAAAGGACCGTGTAAAATCGCGCGGTTCTCCAAGACCACACTGTCCCGAAGGACCGAACGAAACTGACACGATATATTTACGTTACACATAACTAACTGCCGGATTGCGTAGCAGCAATGAGTTCTAACGAGATATTGAAATACGAAATCAACATCCACGTACTATCTAAGTGTTTTTGTGGATGTTTACAGACAGTTTAGCGCGCTCGAAGATCCCGAGTATTTGTCCCTAGTTTTACTTTTCGTCTCGATATATCTCGTCTTTCTTTATATTTCGTCTCTTTCTCACTCACACTAACTTTGTAGAAATACTCGCAATGAAATCTGTGCTGGAGAACCTTGGGCCCGGCACAATAACGGGAAACGGGATTGTCCCGGGGTAACGGACAAACCTTTGGTCTCTCAGGTGTCCGTGAACTTGTTCACGAAACAGGCCTGACTGTCAATTTCACGAACTCACAGTTTCTCTACGTTGACCGATTTTCTCCGGACGAACAACAACGTGACAACATCGATAATTGTGAAGAGTTTAGTTTTTTTTATTGAACCAGCACTCTTTCGAATATCTATTACAACGATTTTTGTCGATGCAAAAATCGGCAGTTTATTACGATCGTGTTAAACTTTGTAGATCGTTGAAACTTAAGAAATCGACATTTTGACTATCGTTTTTTTTCAATTCTGGATGCAAAAGTTTGTCAAAAAATGTTAAGAAATCGGTGACGCTGAATTCTCGGCGATCAAAATCCAAGGATTCACATTTTTACTGCCAGATCGCGACTGAAAAACCGATTTTTGAAATAATCACACATTGAGTTTGAAATCGGCATTAAAAAAAAAAAACAATAAAAAATATGGCAAAGTTGACACGCACTCGCGATTTGGAAGAAATCGTAGCACATTTCAAACTGCAGTTCGATTGTTGAAGATAAAAATCGTCAAAATAGTCCAAGTGAGATCTAAACGTTCGTCGATCGATCGAGCCAAGTGGACGTCACGCCGGCTCGAGTCAGTTTGGATAATTATTACAAGCTCTTGGCTAGATGCGAAGATTCTTTTGGAGCACACTTTGCCCTCTTGTTCTACAGCACCTGAAGAGACTGGTGGGTAAAACTTAGTCAAATGTATTCGTGTCTTTCTCACTTTCTCGATCGAGAAATAGCAAATGTGTCACATTTATACACACACGAATCCCCGGGAAAGATGTTCTTGTCCGAGGATCCCGAGAGAGCGAGAGTAAAAACTCGATTTAAAGATGACTCGAAAAACCGGTACGAGAATAGAAAATCATCGATTTCAAAAGTTCACAGAAAATTTGAAAAGTTTAGAAAAACCAGTCAAAATCACGAAAACCATTTAATTCAATGATCAGAAGTTTTTTCAATAGCCAGAGTTTATTTTTTCAATCATTCAGTGATTTTCAATCATTCAGTGATTTTTAATCCATTTTTAAAGTTCACTATGAAGTTCTTAATTAATGAGTGCACCTGGGCCCAACTTTTCTTCGTTAACGATATTCCTCGATTTGTGAACCGTTACCAATGAGTACTTTTGATCAATGAAAAACTTTGTAAATTCGAAACGAAGTTGTAGAAACGGAGCACTAAAAATCTCATTGATTTTCGATTTCGTGTAATTCGTACAGTAACTTTTTCGGAGTTCCTTTTTTTTAGTTTCGTGCGAAAAAACTTGTTGAACCGAAAAAAAAATGTAACAAAGAAACTCGCGAGAATCTTTGAGTGTGTACGTAAATGCGAATAAATATGCGTATAAATAAATACACGTATGTTTGACTTATTAGTACGAGCGTGTAAAGAGCTCGCGAACCGCGAAGAGACTTCTTGATTCGCGGCAGGCCGGCACGCGACTAATACACGAGGAGCGACATTACCTCACGCGGACATCGGATCTCTCTCATGTGTTCGCGGTTCTCTTGGTACTCTCGCGGTCGTTTCGCCGTACAACACAGCCTCGGAAAGAGCTCTTTTGCGGATCAAATACGCAGGAAAGATACTCAAGGCGAGGAGAGACTGTCCGAGGAAAAAAATTTCATGTATGTGTAAAAAAAAAACCTCGCACATTCACTGACATAAAAAGAGCCACGTACGTGAACACAGGCAGCAGGCGAGTGTGGAAAGCTTTGCGTTCAACGAGCGTGAAACATCCTCGAAGAGGCAGCATTTTTTCGCCTTGTTATTTCCCACGTCTTTGCTTGCCCACGAAACGTTAAGAAAACAATGAAAACTCCCCCCCCCCCGCCCCGCTATTTCCCAACAATAAAATTTAAAAAACACCTGCTTAGATTTTTTTATCCCTCAATTTTCGACTGTGACAGTAACACAATTTCTAATTATTCTTGTATTTTGTTTCAATCTCGTGTAATTACTCGCTATTTCATTCCAACGATTAGCTCCTGATGTACAATTATTTATTCAACCATATAAAACGAGAAAGGCGCGTTACCATTCAACAAAGAATAATGTTTTGCGAGAAATTTGTTTAAAAATAGAAATCACCACGATCGTCGAAAGGTCGGCGTGGAAAGGAGAAAATAAAAATAATCTTTCGTCGTCCAGTCCGCGCGTTTTTTTCCTCGGAACATACACACGGACACACTAGTACCAACGCTTTGAGGAACGAGACCGATACATGTGTGGGCTGTGCCAGAAAAAGAAAGAAAGTAGCATCGCATCTGATGGCTCATTACGAATAATCAGGATTAATCAAATAATAAATAAAAGAAGAATAAAAAACAATCATAGAGACCGATCTGGGTGGAAAATAAATCGAGAAAACATCTCTGAAGCGTATTGAACTTTGTTTTTATATTATTATTGTTATTATTGTAGAAAATATTTTAATTCTCGTAAATGATGAACTTTCGTCTTAAATTTTAAACCTTTTTCATTCGTTTAGTTCAGTTTGTTTTATAAGACAAAAATCTTTATGACAAACGTCAAGTGATTTTTCCACCTCATTTACGTCTATAATTATAATTAAATTATTGAAATTTGTTGCTCCCCGTAATGAGAGTTTTTGTGGGATCGAAAACAATCATATTTGCATGGTTGGAATGCAACGAGTTTCTTATTTATTGTCAAACGAACCCGAACGATTGTTCTTGTCCGAACTAAAAACTAAATTCAGTAGAGACATTAAGAAAATGACGAATAAAAAGTTTTCTGTTGCTTATTTCCAACGATGAAAACTCCACTGCCATAAAGAAGTAAATTGTATTTCGCGCCTCTTCCTCCATGATCACCATGTAGTACCTCCATTCCACACCGACGTCGCCACAATTTTTATAGCAGTTAGGTTAAAAAACTGCGTCGCCCTTGTTGCGCATGTATTCCCCCATCGTCGTCATTCTTCATCTTTGTGCCGACAAAGCCACAACGTGTTTTTGAAAAGTGACAAAAAATGGGAAAAACGTACAGAAGTTCAGACTCGGAAAACCGTGAAAAACGACTTGAAGATCGATTGAGACGCCTGGAAAGAAAACTCAGCTCAAAAAAGGCGAAAAAGAAAAGGCGTCACAGAAAATACAGCTCAGCATTATCGGGTTGTAGCTCGCCGTACAGAAATGGCGGGCGTATGGACGACGGACATAACCTCAAAATGTCACGCCCGCGAGAATGTATCTCGGACGAGTTCAGTAAGTATCCCGAGTGTTGATTTTTGTTTTAGGTTATTGCTGCATCGATGATGGATGAAACGGGCATTCTTTCAGTCTCTGTAGAGCTGTCAGAAGGGCTGTAGCCCAGCCATGAAACGTTTCTGGAAATAGCGGTAGCTATGCAAAAAAGATATGCCAAACGAAGGGCGCATTACGCAGCAATACGCTCGTAACAGAAATGCAGTCTGTGAACTGCCACTGGACTATGTATAGTCTCAGTGAATCACGATGCGACGTTCTGGTTACAGGGAACCCCGATCGACCACAAGGTCACGATCAGACGGAAGGATCGTCGAGCGCTGTGTCGCCATCGCGAGACGCGACAAACACTGGTTTACCGGTGATTACGAAGGATGTTATTCTGCCACCAGAAAATCGAATTTCGAGTGAAGTTGGCGATCAGATCACAGCGGAGGGAAAAACTGACACAAAGGCGTTACCCGAAGAAGTCTTGAAGGCTATGGGGAAACGTATCGAGCCAGACAAAATCATAGGCCCACCGATACACGAGGATATCTCTGAGCGTTGGCTCGAAGTTTTGAAAAAGGGACTAACGCCGAACGATCGATCAGAAATTCTGAAAAAACACCCAATTCCCGAAAATTGCACTCTGATGGACGCTCCTAAATTAAATCAGGAGCTAAAAGCGGCAGCTACTGAAGCTGCAATAACGAGAGATATTCGAATAGCGTCGAAACAGGAGCGAATTGCGGGTTGTCTCACAGCTATCGGGAAAGCTCTCTCAATCGCGCTGAACGGCAATGGGGATGCCGAGAATCTCCTCATTATCGAATATCTCTGTGACACAGGAAAGCTGTTGTCGGATCTCCAACGAGAAGAGTCATCGGTTCGAAAAAGTCTGATCCTAACCGGGGTAAACGGACCCATTAAGGAGATGATACAGAACTCGGAAGTAGACGAGTTGTTGTGTGGTAAGAACCTGGAAGAAAAACTGAAGAACATAAAGTCGGTGGAACGATCGCTTAAAGACCTCAAGCCACCGTCCAAAAACCAATCGGCAAGGAACCCAAAAAACTTCAGAGCCCCGCTTGGTCTGTACAACCAAAAATCACAGGCAGCGACGATGGGCGGGCAAAAATACACGTCGAGACCACAGAAAGGACAGGACACAGCGAAGGCGCAATCGTCCCAGCGGACGCAATCAAACCAACCTTACAGGAAGCCGTACCAGCAGAAGGATCGGAGCTACTCGAGACATCGTCGCTAAATTCCGTAGGTATTAGGGCCGGACGACTACGTTTATTCAAACACAAATGGCGGAGGTTCACCTCTGATTCGAAAATTCTCTCGTGGGTCAATGGCTATAAAATACCATTCAAAAATAGACCCTATCAGGCAACCATGCCACGAGAAACGGCGTTCCCAGCGAATGAGAGATCCCAGATATCTCTACACATTCGCGAATTGCTCGCAAAAGGAGCAATAGCACCGTGTTTACCGGTCAAAAATCAATTTGTGTCTAACATATTTCTCAGGCCGAAGCCAAATGGATCTTCGAGACTAATAGTAAATTTAAAAAGACTCAATGAATTCATTCAATGCGAACATTTTAAAATAGAGGACCGAAAAACGGTGATTCAACTCATGAGTCGGGGCGTTTTCATGGCAACCATAGATCTTACAGACGCGTATTATCTGATCCCGCTCGATGAAGGTGATAGGAAATTCGTCAGGTTTAGATTCGAGAACGAATTCTTTGAATTTACGTGTCTCCCGTTCGGTCTATGTACCGCTCCCTATGTATTCACGAAATTGATAAAACCAATTGTTACCTACTTGAGACAGAAAAATTTTTTGTCGGTAGTATACATAGACGACTTTTTACTATTGGGAGATTCGTACGAAGAGTGCTCGAATAACGTTTTAGAAACCTTAAAAATATTAGAGGAAACGGGATTTATTATTAATGAGGAAAAAAGTGTACTCGTTCCATCCCAAATGGTACAATATCTCGGGTTTATATTTGATTCAGTGAAATGGACCGTGGAGCTCCCGAAATCGAAAAAACATAGCCTGAAATATCAAATTGAGCGAATAAGTGTAAAAAACAAATGCAAAATCAGAGACTTTGCGGAATTCCTGGGAAAACTGACGTCTAGTTGTTTCGCGATCAATTATGCTTGGGGCTACACGAAAGCTTTCGAAAGGGAAAAATTCTTAGCTCTAGCTGAAAACGGGGGAAATTACGAGAAATACATGAGACTTCCTAATGATTTAACAGACGACTTTTCCTGGTGGAAGAATGCAATTCGAGACGCACGTAACCCTATTAAAGACTCAACATTTGCCATGGAAATATTTTCGGACGCGTCTTTAACGGGCTGGGGAGCATTTTGCGGGGGCGAGCGAGTTCGGGGACATTGGACGGAAAATGAACGACAATTACATATTAATTACCTAGAATTACTCGCAGCATTTTTTGGACTAAAATGCTTTGCGGAAAATATGTCAAATTGCCAGATATTATTACGGATAGATAATACAACTGCCATCTCGTATATAAATAAAATGGGGAGCATTCAGTTCAAACATCTAAATAGTATCGCGAGACAAATATGGCAATGGTGCGAGTCAAAAAATATATGGGTCTTTGCATCGTACGTAAGCTCAAAAATGAACGTTGAAGCAGACGAAGAGTCTCGCGCACTCGAACCGGAAACTGAGTTCGAGTTGTCAGACACAGCGTTCAAAGAAATCGTAAAAAATTACGGAGAGCCAGATATAGATTTGTTCGCGACACGAAACAATGCAAAATGCGGGAAATACGTGTCATGGCGACGCGACCCGGGTTCGTGTGCCGTTGATGCATTTACGATCTCGTGGAGGCCATATTTCTTTTACGCGTTTCCGCCATTTTCTATAATTTCGCGAACATTACAAAAAATCAAACAAGAAAAATCCCAAGGTATTATAGTTGTACCAGACTGGCCCAGCCAGCCTTGGTACCCAATGATTCAAACGCTCGCGATTTCGAAGCCTCTTTTGTTTAAGCCTAATGCTCAGCTGATACTTTCGAACAACAGGGAACCTCATCCGATCTGGCGACACATTTCCCTGGTGGCCGTGAACTTATCAGGCGAGCGTTCGAAAGGAAGGGAGCCTCAGGCGCAACGACGGATGTAATGGTAGCCTCGCTGTGCGACTCGTCAATCAAGCAATATGAATCAGCGCTAAGACGATGGTGGTCCTACTGCAACGAAAATTCGATATCACCTTTCTCGGCCTCGATCTCCGATATCCTGAAATGCCTCACGGAACAATTTGCGGGAGGTGCCTCGTACGGGTCACTAAATACACTACGATCCGCGATCGCCTTAGTCGTGAAACAAGAAATCGGACAAGACGGCCAAATAAAAAGGTTCTTCAAAGGAGCATTCAAACTGAGACCGTCAGCGCCGAAATATGATTCTACGTGGAATCCGAGAACAGTTCTGGAGTTTTTGTCGAATATGCCGGATAACGACGAACTCGCGTTAAAAGACCTAAGCATGAAATTAATCACGCTACTAGCCTTGATAACGGGGCATCGAATGCAAACCTTGGCACTAATAAACATCGACAATATCGTCAGAGGCGACGAGACAATGGAGATAAGAATCCCGGACCCCATCAAAACATCGGGGCCAAATCGAAAACAGCCAATTCTGATCTTACCGGTTTTCAGGGATAATAGAAAATTATGCGCAGCATCAGCGCTGGAGACTTATCTAAAGAAAACTGAACGGATACGAGATAGGGAAAAATCATTATTTTTATCATTTAAGAAACCTTTCTGCGCGGTCTCTAGTCAGACATTGAGTCGCTGGATAAAAACGACGCTAAAGAAAAGCGGCGTAGACACAGATACATTTACAGCATATAGTACACGCCATGCCTCAACTTCGGCGGCAAAAAGAAATGGCGTGGACATAGAGTCAATAAGAAAAACGGCTGGATGGACGTCTGGGTCACTCACATTCGCAAAGTTTTACAACTTGAATGTTGTTTCGCACAAAAGTGCGTTTGCAACGGCCGTACTAAAGTGCAAATAGCACGCATGGTTGTTATTACGTATAGGTTTAATTATTAGTCAAGAATATGTTAATCTAATAAAAATGTTCGAGCTTCACAAAGGAAATGGTTGTCAGCCGAATTATTCCTGCTGTTGCAGCCTTTCAACAACTACATGGTGATCATGGAGGAAGAGGCGCGAAATACAATTGAACAATTAAACGAACTTACCTGTAAGTGAAGTTCTATTGTAATTGTATAAGCGCCTCTTCCGAAATGATCACTCCCACCCAAAAAATCCCAATTTACGTGATACGAAAACCCCTAAAAGACAATCAAGCTTTGAAATAATGACGACGATGGGGGAATACATGCGCAACAAGGGCGACGCAGTTTTTTAACCTAACTGCTATAAAAATTGTGGCGACGTCGGTGTGGAATGGAGGTACTACATGGTGATCATTTCGGAAGAGGCGCTTATACAATTACAATAGAACTTCACTTACAGGTAAGTTCGTTTAATTGTTCAATTATTTATATTTTTTCGAAGTTCCCATCGTTGGGAAGCTACGGAAAATATCATTTCTATTCTTAATTTCCCCTCCCATATAGTCCGTAACGTATTTTTCATTTCAAATCAAAATCAAAATCATCTATTTTGATTGAATTATGTATTTGTGTGATGCGAGATGTATTTAATAAAAGGTGGAAAATCTTAACGCAGCCACGTGTATCACAATTTGGTATCAATCGTTCAAAGAGTTCGAAAGCTGCGTTAACGGTTCGAACGTTGCTATATTTAGTCTTTTATATGAGAGAAAAGAGAGAAAGATGAGATAATGCCCGAACGACAGCGAGATTCAGCCACGCGTCGTTGAAACACTATATAAACGTATATATATGCCTTAAAACATATATCCAGCATATACGTACGTTTATACATGTGTGTATATATCAAGACGTACCGATAAAACGAGAGAAACCTCGTCCCACACCGTTTTTTCACGATAGTCTCGTTGCTGTTGTTGTTTTTTTTTTTTTTCTTTAATCGATCGATCGACAATTTGTTTCAATACACTCGCCCCGATATCGTAACGGTACAGGCCCGATGGATCTAACCAGATAAAACTCGTTTTTATTAGTTTCTTTTATTCACGATCGTCTATGTATGTATTAATATATTTTTCTTATTATTAATAAAGATCGTTGGAAACTTGATTGAGAAAAAAATAATAAAGATTCATAATGATAGCCCTTTAATGATATGCCACTTAATTCAGTCGAGTTAGACAGATATATAGAGCCATTAGACCATATTTATAGGCTTGTAAATAACGACACGTAGTAGACATAAAAGATGGAGATAAAGTATGAAAGAGTAATCGAAGGGAAAATCTCGAGTCTCTTCAGCCGAGACTCCTAGTCGTAAATCAGCTGTGACGCAATTCAATTCATTTTTTTTTGTTGCCGCGGTACGATATCTTATCATTGACGATACAGACTTTTATTCAGTTTTTGTCCGTTCGTTAATTATTTTTCGCGAACTTGCTTTCAACCAAATGATTGAGTTTTTTTTTTATTGCTTCATTGATTGGGTTATCAAAAGAAATATTCGAACGATGGAACCAGAAGCTTGTGGGTCTCCTTAGTCCAGACCAACGATTTGTTGGCCTAATTATTTAGTTGAATTATTGAAAAAGGTTTTTTCCAATTATGACAAATTTATAGGATTAGTCCACAGCAACTGACGGTATTTTCAAAGTGGCTATTAGCAGAAATTTTTGCAGAAAAGATGAAGAGAAACTTGCGATGCCAAACGTCAGTCCAACTTCCCCCAAAGTTGCCCTGATTGAGTCAATACGTGGTTGTCATGTTTAATCTGAGAGTTTGGATGCGAAGAACAATATTTGTTTTACACTCATTGTATTAATTATAAATAATTGATTGATTATTTCGTATGATATTTAAAACAGTGATGATGATATTCAATGACCTGAAAGCTGTTAAAGAGTGTATAAAAAAAAAAAAGATCGATAACTATAGTTATTGATAACAGATATCAATAATTGTACCGACGTCACTCGTGACGAAATTCTTCCGCATCATAATCCATCATTTCCACGTGGCTGGCTTGCTCATCCGGAATCTCTTTGAAATACCCACAATTTTTCCGTCT
Source organism: Campoletis sonorensis (assembly GCA_013761285.1). Taxonomy (NCBI): domain Eukaryota; kingdom Metazoa; phylum Arthropoda; class Insecta; order Hymenoptera; family Ichneumonidae; genus Campoletis; species Campoletis sonorensis. Next base: position 803,837 of record JACEOJ010000101.1, on the reverse strand, counting down.
CAACTACAAATCACTCATCTGATCACCTGAATATATTTCGGTTCATATCTTAACTATTTTCAAAACTCCATTTTTTTAACCTATTCGTCTACTTTGCTTGTGCAAAAAAAACCCTCCGTTTTTTATTCAAAATGCTGTTTTTTTTCGATCAATTAATTCATCATTTTATTTGACTGATTTTGATTTAATCTCTGGTTCGAAGTTTTTTTGGCTTGTCACCTCATTTCGTTGCAATAGATTCCTTCGTACTCGATTTATTCGACTTGAAAAAGTCATCAGACGTATCAATGGTTATTTCTATTTTTGTTATGATGGATAATAGGCCAGATAACTTATATATAAACTGTATAATATTCAGGTCTGTAGGCGGAGGAAATGAGATGCTACTTTCGCTCGATTTACTAAAGAAAAACCGTTATTATTTCGAGGTCAATTTCGAATGACTTAACTCCTACGGATCATGACTGCTATTCAGAACGTTTCAATAATATTCTTATTATTTATGTGTAAAAGTGACCCGAAAATAACTGCAAAGATTGATTGGCAACAAAATCCCACAAAAAATAAGCAATCAGAATTCAAACACCCTCGTAGTATTCTTATTTGACATTTGACTAATTTGTCATTTGACTAAAGAAAAAAAAAGTGAACATTCAAATTTTGCAATTTGAGGAAAAATTTGCTGTAAAAAAAGTCTTTTGACTCGTATTTCATTTTGTAAATTGGTAAAATATTTCATTAGGATTTTTCAGAACATATATGAACACATATTTTTCTTAATCAGTGAGAATTAAATGGAGATAATAAACATAAAACTTTGTCAAAAGTGACATTTGATATTATTATTCATTTTTATTAATTGAGTTATCAGAAGTCGAGTAGTAATAAAGAAATAAAAAAATTGAAATTCAAAGTAAGTTTGCGATACAATTGTTCGGTTATTCCGCTCAGTGAACCGGTTGAATTATGAGGAGAGCGAGCAGCTGATCGTCGAAATAAAAATAGAATGTCAGGCTGGTATTCCGAGCGAGGGGAGTGTGACGATTGATGCTCTCGACTATTTTCACGATTTATTTAATGTAGCGACGTCGTTATCATCGTCAATTTTGCGAGTAATAATCTGGGCTTTCGAATGCTTTACACACACATTCATACGTTGAAACACGAAGCTATATCATGGCACGATCGTATGAGAGGACATATAACGAGTGATAAGAGAGAAGATGAACGATTATAATATATATCTCGTTTTTTTTTTCAACTCGAAGCCTGACAATCGGACTTGTTATTCGAGGTACGATAGTCGAGGAATTTTTTACTCGTCAATTTTGCAAGAATCATTTATTTGCACGCGTAATGACGCGCAAGGTTCTCGTTTTTTTTTTTTTTAATTTCTTGTCTTTTTTTTGTTGTTGGTACAAGTAGTATTGCGAAAAATACGCGATTTATTCTCGTGATTCGTAGCTCAAGCAAGAAACAGCTGCTCTGGGATGACGAGCTGACAAAAGAGGTAATCGAGCACTCGCACGAGACAAATTGCGATAAGAATTTTTTAACCTCCAATAAAAGAGCCTATAAATATCTGAACATTTTATCATTCGTTCAATTAATGCTGCATGGCTTCGAGGAATATTATTACATTTATTTCATTGAGTAACTTGCAATAAAACTTGAAATATATAACTGTCTCTACAAATGTATGAAAGTCACGGATACTTTGATTTGATCCGAAGTGGATCGAATTGTGGGGTAGTTTAAACTCTTTTAATTTGAGCTCTTCTGCTTCAAACTTTCTAATCATAGACGAACTCACATCTCGACACCTATTTTTTTTTGTTTACAATCTTTTTTATTATGTAACTAATTTTTCAACAACGAATACAGAGTTTCCAATTAATTCTACACTGTCCCTCCTGGACTTTTATAAATGTAGAAAAAATGAACAGTCCTTATTTATTGATTGCACGAATTCCACTTATGAATAAATAGTCGAATTTCGTACTTTTTCACGGAGTAATTAATCTTCTAAGAAACTACTTTTAACTTCGAACTGGCAATTTTTTCACAAACGCAGAACGGTTGAAAGAATGTTACAAAATTATTGATATCCACTGTGCCTAAATGAAAATGCGGTTCGAAAATTTTGCGCAATACAATAAATTGATTGCGAAATAAAATAAACTTTTGCATCATAAGTGTCTTCGACGTTGGATTTTTTATCACTTTCATTTCTTCGTTTAATCTTTCAGGAAGTTCGTCAGATACGTTCTCGATTTAGGGAATATATGGTAAAAGGCAGCTTCGTCGTTAGAAAATTATTATTGATAAGCTCTGCTGGTACGAAAAAAAGTTCGTCGAACATCCTGATAATCTTTATTTTCCTATTTCTCTATGGAAACATTGGAGTGGTTAAATGAAAAAATGAATTTAGTAACAAAAATTCTTGTCAAATAAAATAGATCGTTTATTTGTATCGTTGACAAATTATTTAACCATAAAATCTTGAGTCATGTAAGAAATTGACTCATAAAAACAAATGACTTTCTAGAAAAACTTGTTTTTTCTTTGTTGAGAATACTCATTGAACGGTGTATTCACAAGAAATCATGTTCCAAACATTGGCTCAACTGCAATATTTCTTCCCTTCGTGTATCAGCGTAAATCCCCGGAAAATTCACAGCTGATTATGTATCCGGGAGTTTATTTGCGCGAATTTTCTTGGATCGGTGCCCGCACCGTTGTAAACGAATAATTAATCCGTTGATTAATCGTGAGCTCCGATTCGTGGAATATCGAATTTCGTGAAGAACAAAAGCTCAATACAAATAATTTTACGCGTTGAATCATAAGTTTTATTTCTTCGAATTATTCTTACTCACGAACAATTGTCATCGTGCACTTCTGCGATTATGATAAATCCCACGATCATTTGTGTTGCCAGATTACGAAATCTTTTCTCGGGAAGAGTCGATCGAAACAGAGACACGAACCCAAAGATATTTTCAAGTTTTAAAGAAGTTTTAAAGAAAAATCTTACGTTCATTAAATATCGCGAAGCCTTTTGGTTAAAATGTTATCATTATCCGAGCGTTTTATACTTTCGAAAAAAAAACGTTTCCTCACGTTAAGAAGTGACTTTGCGACAATGCACCAGTATTGTTGAAGCTGCGAAGGGGTTAAAGTCACGTACGTTGAGAGCGTTTTGCGTTTATTTCAGAGTTCCTGAAGTCACGGCCGTGGTTTGGGTTTGTTTGTATTTGCAACGGCTAAAGCGACGGATGTTTGAAGCGGGGCACGTTGCATCCGATTTTCACAACGTTTAAGTACATGATGTAACTGTATACATAAGTGTAGAAATATGAACATACGTGCGTATAGAGATCGAGTTCGTTCACACTACATTGGGGAGTAAGACGTCATCGCTTTTCGCGAATTTGACTAACATAATTTACCCGCTTCCGAGAGATCGCTGTCTTTCTCTTTCTCTAGCATTAGTTTTTTTTTATTTTTTCCTTAAGAGTTCAACTGGCTCTAGTCCAGGTCTCTCGAAACTTCGTCGAATTCCCTTCGAGTGCGGTGGTATTAATGCAAAAAGTGGAGAAAGAGAGAAAGGCTGAGCTGATCCACCGCGAATTAATTAATCTACTTGGCGAATCACGTTGGGTGGGATCGAAGCGGATTGAAGTTACATAGCACTCGAAATTAACGAGGAAACTAGAAACGACGATGAAAAGAAAAACTTCAAACGAACAAGCAAAAAGAAATTAAAGCTCAACTTGACTGCATACGAAATTCGTAAGCCTGCACGAAAAATCGATTTCGAAACTTCCTTCTCACCGCTCTAATGAACAATCATTTCGGAAGTTTCGCAATGGCAAAATACTATTCAGTTTTCATCGAATATCACATACTTTTTTTCTGAGCATAATAAGTTGTAAAAGAAAAAAAAACGCGAACGAAACTACATAATTTATATCGAAATTTCATTCAGTCTACACCTTTCCCAAAAACGACAAGTTTATTAACAAAATAAATAATAGAGAATATAACACAGTTCTCTCTCTCTTCTCAGCGCAGTTATTCGATTCAAGTGCCAGTACATCAAATGCTTAACTATATATTTTTGCCCAAAATGTGTACAGGACGAGAATAATAACAAAATATTTAAAAATTATGTTCATTTGAACGAAATAAATTGATATTTAGAGCTTCAACTTCGTCAGGATATTAAAAACTGTAGAATATGGAAAATAGTTCAATCCGCAAACTCCTTCACTGTATTTAGTTTGACGAGAAACGAAGCAAATTGCAAGTTCTTGAAGAGCATTGAAACTTCGTGCATACTATTGTGTCCGTGAGGCAGGCATGAATATCACGAGAAACGAAACGTGTGTTGAAAAAGATTTGTTTTTGTTTTTTACAACCGTGTAAACCGGAAGAGGGCAAAAAAGTGTGTGTGAGAGAGAGAGAGAGAGAGAGAGAAAGAGAATGAACTAAGCGAAACGGGGATGAGGTCGTGCTTTCTGTGCACCTGCTTCTTTGCCACAAATAGCCCTCTCTCTTGTCCGGGGAAACTGCACTCTGTTGCACCAATGTGCACTTTGAGTATTCGCGATTTCGTGGTGACTGTAAATCTCGTAATATTTCATTCGGTCGTCGTTGTCACTACTTTTTAGCAGAATTTATCATCCATTTGATCAACTAATCTCGTCCATTGAATCTTTACAATGAAATTTATGGGTTGAATTTATTAAAAACGTGGCAACCTGTCAGAGTGAAAAAATCTTTGCAAAAAGCTTCGATTTACAATTGCAACGTTTTTATTTACTCGTACATAAATTAGTCACGGTTGAACTAAAAGAGTTTTTCGAAGACTTCAAGTTCTCTCAGTTCGGATCGAATGATTTTGTCTTACTTGCAATAATACTTTTTTCACGAATCGATTATTAAAATTATAGCATGATGTTCAATTTCGTTTTGTTTTTTGCTCATTCTTTTCTAAATGCTCAAAAATCTAGAACTAAATTTTTCTCACAGATTCTTAAGATGAAGAAAAAAAGGAATTTCTTTACATTTCAACAATGGAAACACTTCAATATCATAAATGTTGCTTATAATTCGTGTTTGACAATTGTTTTAATTATTCGAGCTACATTAGCTAAGAAGGTGCAACGGAATTAATTATTGTGGATGATTCAACGACAGAATAATTAAACTACAACTGATTATTTATGCGCGCAATAAAATCAAATTCAATTTGCAATAATTAAGCATCTAGTTTGCATGCTTAATTATTGCAACAAAATTCTTTTTTTTTTATTAGACCATCAGTTTCTGCGACCCGAAAAATTGGAACAATTTAATAAATGGAAACAAGTAATGACTGGAAGAAATAATTTCCCTCGTGTTCCAACGATGCAAACTTCAATGAAATCAATTGGCAATGAAGAAAAGGTGTGAACGCAAAAAAAAACGAGATAAAAAATCATGAATAAATAATGAGGCCATAATGATTTTATGAGGCTTACGAGATTGATAAATTAGTAAATTTTCACAGCTTCGAGCAATATTTTACTCGCGATCAAGATATGTGCGTGGACGGCACATCGTCGTGACTCAGTCGACCTAAAACGTGGTTATTCCAGGACAGAAATGTGCAAGGGAAGCCCTCGTGATTTCGAGGCGTTGTGAGCGTTCAACGCTTGATTATTTATACCGTAAACCGTAAACCGTATTCTCTTTTCTTCACCCTTCGCTATTAAGACTTTATCGTGCGTAACGAGCTTTCATCTTGACTTTCCTAATTAATGTAACTCGGGGTCAACCGAAACAAACACCGCCGAGGTGAATTCTCGATGACAAAACGTTTTTTCTTTTGTCTCGTGTACTTGCAAGTAAAAGGAAGAGGAAGAAAATGTCGACAAAGAGAAGGAGAAGAGAAGGAATGTCAGGAAAGGAATTTTACGTCATGTGAGCTACGTTCTTAAGGCAGTTTTACATTCCGTTCAAGGTTAAAACGTACACCAATGCTTGTTCGAATATGGGTCATTCTATCTTGTACAAACCACTGTATAATTAAGCATTAAAAAAAAAATTCCATTAAAACGTGCACGTTCGTTTCTCGTCATATTTGTACATAATTTTATTTCTTCCATTTCATTAAAGACCACATTATTTTCTTTTCTACGCTTCATTTATTTTGTTTTTCTACGAAAAATACGACGACATTAAATAATAATAATGAAACACTTGTTGTTGTTTTTTTTTAATAGTTTCAATTCGTTAAAAATGGAAATTTTGATGTACAATGAAAAAAGATTCGCTAAACATTCATTCGAACGTAAAATTTCGAAAAGAACTTTTCGAATTTGTCGAAATCGCCATAATTGACTGGCAATTCAAATGAATTCATTCATGACAGTAAAATTCTCGTTGAAACGATTCTCGTTTGAAATGCCATTGCGCCGAATAATTTATTTGAAAAAAAAAAGTTCGTTTCACTCTCGCACGATCCTATCCGGACTTTCGCGAAAAGTATTTATAGCCTGGCGCTACATTATAAATTCGATCAAACTTGTATGCCTCAAGGTTCCCAACACAGCATAAATCGGTCTGGTAGAAAACAAAAGTGCCTACTCATCAGCCGTTGCATTTTTTTCCAGCTGCAAAAATGCGTTTGCTAGTGCGAGTGAAATTCCTGGTAAAGCAATTGCCCGAAAGAATGTTTTTTATTCGACTGAAGAATTTAATACCAAATAAATGCGTTCGTTCGAATGCATGTTGGACTTTCCTCGCTTTTATTTCAGTTTTTCAACCGAACGTTACCACCAGAAGAACGAATATTTTTTCACGATTTGAAGTTAAAACAGAAGAAAAAAAAAGATAACAAATTCTGTAAACAATTTTTAAGTATCTGCTTTACGTTTCTACGCAGTTTCTTCTACTCTCGTGTTATTAATTCGCACACGTTTATTATCGTTGTTTAATAAAGTGTGATCTGTGGCGTAATAAATTATTCACATATTTATAAACGTCTATTAATAAACGGATAAACGTGTAGCATTTGAATTGTGATGGTTAGCCTTCGTTTCTTGTCATTTTTTATCAAGGAAGAAAGAGAGAGGGGAAGAGAGAGAGAGAGAGAGAGACAAATGGATATTTGTAAAAATCTAATACGACAAACCGTGAAACGTCGCCAACTCCTGGTCTTGCAAATTTGAATCGCAGACTGAAATATCGTCACGTAGGTGGAGTGCACATTCTTGCACTGTATAGTGCACTATTATTACGACGTCTTGGTGGTTACGTCATGGATGCCGTCACGTCGAGATTGTCTCAAACAAGGAGAGCCAAAGAGAGAGAGAGAGAGAAAGAGAGAGAGAGAGAGAGAGAGAGAGAGAAGAAAATCTTGAACGGTTTGCTGACGGTCATTTTGGTTTGAGTGAACAAATGACAGGTGACAAAAACCTCCTGCTTGTTAACTCGAATTGTGTGTCAAAGAATTTGTACTCCATTGTTTCTGAAACCATTGAAACGCAATAAATAAAGAACAAAGTTATATGTTTTTGTTTTACACATTTCCGGATATTTTGAATGTTCGAAAACAATTCAATCATTTCAAACAAATGTCAGACTTCGGATCACAATTAAAAAGTAAATAAACATTGATGGCATTAATGACGTTAAAGTTTTCATCCATCAAACGCCATGAAATTTCGGTATTTATTCCACAGACAACAAAATTTATATGCAGCCTTTTGTTACGATAATTGGAACATATTTTTTTCGTAAAGCTATGAAAAAAATTGAAACGTTTTAAAAAATAAATATTAAAAAAAAGTGAATACTAAAATATTTAGATTTTGAAACCATAATCTATTGAAACGAATCGAAACGAATCGTTGCAGAAAATTTAGGCGGATTTCGATTGATCTTCGTTATGGAACTATTTTAAGAATTATTGTTCGAATAACTTCATCATTCCGATAAGCGATTGAAATGATGAACAAAAATCGATGAGTTAATAAAAAATTGTGAAAAAAATCTAATCTCAAAACCTCATAACAAAGTGTGCGTATAAATAAAACTCATTAGCGTCTTTCATTTTAACGCACGTCATGGTCAACGTCAGAAACCTGTGTCGGGGTCAAGACGAAGTAAAGCGATAATTGGATCAACGAGATTTCGTGTTGTCGTCACAAATGTTAAGAAAGAAAGAAGAAGAAGAAGAAAAAAAAACGAGTGCAGATAACGATTATCTCTGCTTTCGTAATTTTTATTAAGGAATCCTCGACTTTAACATGTTCATTAAAAAAATGATAATAAAACGAATTATAGCGAGTTAAAATTTCGCAATTATTGTTCGTAGCTAAAGGAGCAAGCGAGGGGTTGACAAGTGGAAAGACACACGATTACACAATCACAATGAAGTGTGGACAGTGTTCATGAAAAAAGGAAAAAAGGCACAGTGAGCATTTATAATTTTATTAACAAAGAGAAACGAGGAGGGAGTATGAGAAAAAATCGTATAGGGCGTTGGCACCTGGCGATGACGTCACGGGGATTTTGCAAAATGTCAGTGGCCACGTGTATGAAAAGTGCAATAGCTTTTGTCGTGAGAAAAAAAAAGTTCAGATAATGGAAGAATTGTCTTTGACGAAGTGTTCGAGCGCGGATTGGTGGAAAAAAAAGAATAGAAGCAGAGAACGAAAAAGAGCACATGGTTGTTTTATTGCTTCCGATTAACACGAGTGCGCGAGAGAGAATAATTGAGTAAAAAAAGTTAATTCGATCAGAAATTTATATTCTGCCTGAATTTTAGGCAATAAATAATTTTCAAAAAATCATATTCAGACACGTTTAAAAGCCAGTTATTTCTTTTTCATTCGATTTTATTTATAGATTATTTAGGTCATTTTCAATACCACGGTATAAAAAAAATCTGTGGAAATAAACGACGAAAATAACATTCTCTTCATGAGCAAACTCAATCGTAGAAGATTGAATAAGTGTGAAAAAAAGTGTTTTAGAGTGTCAGAGTTCACTCATGGCATGGAAAACCAAGTGAATTACACAACCTAACAAAGAAGGCATACGAGATGGGGCTCTTGTACTGCTTTCACACGGAAGGACAAAGAGAAAGAGAGAGAATAAGAGAGAAAGCCACTCTCGCGCTTGCTCAATCCCCCTGTGGCAAGAACCCGCAGAGCTTCTGTATGACAATCGATTTATGGGACCTAATATAGAACATAAAGCTACATAGCCTATGGAACAGTAATATCTGACATTATGACTACACGTTTTTTCGTTTGCTTTTGCCATTGATACATTATTTCACTTTTTTATTCCCTTACAGTCTCGTATTACGTGAGAATACTTCGTGTTTAATTATTTAACCAAAATCATTAATAGAATAGTGAGAAAAAAATAGTAACGATTGTAATCGATTATTGAAACAAACAAAAAATTATTTGCCATTTTTCTTAAGCAAAAACGATCGTTTTTCTGAAATGTTTCAATCAAAACCTTTATAAAGATTTAAAAAATGAGGTGAACATTTTTTGTTGTTGTTCAGAAACGATGATTGTTGACATTTGTATTGTTCATTAATTATTTCTTATAAGTATTGTGGTAAAAATCATAAAAATCATTCTTGATTATTCTGACATTTGAGTTTTTTGGTTCCTCCAAATCCTCAGTCAATTCAATTCAACGAATTCTTTCGCTAAACTGTCATTTCGTTATGAAGGTTTATTATGGTTTTTATATTTTCTTAATTTATGATTATTGTAAGGACGAATCAAAGAAAAATTCATGTAAATAATGGAACAACAGAGTGTTATTTTCGTTTATATTTGATTTATTTTATATTCGTATATTTTAAAAATGAGGAAATTGAATTTCTTGAGAGCCTTACGATTCCCTGAAATTAAACGTTTGATCTGAAAGTTCACTGTACCTCTTCACAATTTTCTCGTCGTTGCTACGTCAAAGTGAGTAAATAAAACACAATTTCTCGAGCCTCTTTTTCTTTCTCTCTCGTACTTGACTACAACCACGTGGATCTGGCAAGATTCTTTTTGGCTCGAGGAGCAGATGTTGCCTAGTGCACAGTCCGTACGTTAGTCAGTCGGTCTCTTCAGTCCCTTCGCCCCTCTTTCTTTCCTTTTGGCATTTTTCGTCAGTCTCAAAATTATCACAATGATTTCGGCGTCTCTCGGAGCATTGTCTCGTTCTCATGGTCCAAAGAGAACAATCCGGAGAAGTCTCTCGTCGTTTAACCGTTTAATTTCATTTTTTTTCTGATTTTTGCCTCGTCGTGACCTAGGTCCGGAACGTCCAATATTTTAAAGCACACCCAACGCACATCGACGACGCCAGTTTTGTCATTGACGTATGTCCAATAAATTTACGCCGAGGGAAACATGAGAATCGTCACGTGACCCTGGCTCACTCTTTTCGTATACGTGGGTAGTGGCAACCCCAATAAATAGGACGACGTTTGTATATACGTATCGAGAATTTTACAGGCCAAACTCGATTTTAGGATAAACTGCTTTTTCTTGCTCGTTTTCTCTCTCTCGTTTATCGTGAAATGATTCGACGGTAGAAAAATATGGAATCGCTAAAAAACTGATGGAAAAAACATGTCAAGATCGTGTTTTTTTTGGCCTTCTCAAAGATTTTACGAAATAAATTGATTCCCAAAGACAAATTCATGGCGTAGGAGTTTAGACGGCACTTTTCGTATTTTTCAATCTTCTGTTCCACGATCTTTGCTCCCCCAAAATAAATTCCACTAGATTTGTCATCGCTATTTTCTATTTTCTCCAGAAAACGTAACATTTTATATCTATTAAAGAGCGATGACGATACGTCGAAATGCAGATCCACAGAAATCGTAAACAACTTTTTTATTAATTTGAATTCCACGTTGGATAAAAAAAAAAAAAAAACGTTTCTGTCAATCTCTTTCTTTGGTGTGTTTAGCATTCTTCGGAAAAGAAATAATTCAAAAAATTATTCAAAGTGCAAAGGATCAAAATAGTCGTCGCTTGGACTGACGAAAAAATTGAGGAACAAGCGACTAATTCGGGCACGATTTTTTGCCCCTTCCGTTTAGACTAGAACGAGAGAAATAAAAATCATGCAAGATGACGAAGAGAAGGCGCGTTTTCAAGGACCCAGATGTACCACAGGGCTGCCCTACTGTCTAGACGTCTCGAGATTTGTTCTATACTTGTCTACTATCCCCCTCTTTTGCCTCGAGTAGCCGATAAATGATACGATCAACGCGATCTTTCAACGTTAATAAATCTTAAGTTTTAATAAAACGGTCAATAACATTTTAAACATTAGTCATTCATTTTTTCCTTTTTCTTAAATATATTACCTCACTCAATTAGACGATCGTTGATCAGGACAAAAGATCAGTTAGAACAATAAAAAAATCAACAATCTCCAGAATTTCGAACACTTTTGAATTTTGGGTCAATTTTACTATGCAAAATATTGATTTTCATAATCGACAGCCATCACCAAAGTAAAGCAACTTCGGGCGAGGCCAGTACTTGGTTAGGTGACCCTTTAGCAATACACTGGCTAGTCTATTGGTCGCTGAGGGAAGAAGATTCGATTACTTCTAGAATTTGATATTTTTTTTTAATTTGCATTTTGCATTATAAAAATTGCCCAAAATTCAAGTTTCTTCCTCGTTTCTATTTTGTAATGATAATCTTTCACTTTTTAAATTATCTGCGTATATGATTTTGACAATTATTAAGACTATCGATAATTACGAGTTAATTGAATTTTATGGAAATGTGAGTGAAGATTTGAGACTGTTGCGTTTTTTCTAGCATACCTATTTGAAAGAGAAAAATAACTTTTCCGGGGGTGGGAAGGGGCGACCATTCGTCATCCCTTATCTCATCATCCTCATCATTTTTGTTGTCTCCTTCAAGTTTATCATTATTCTCATAATCCTCAGTATTTTTTTCATCATCACAAACTTTATCACAGTCTTCATTTTTATTGGTAACGTCATTATCGTTATTGTCATTATCGTGTTCATTTTTTTGATCCTCGTTAATTATGTTATCGTTATTTTTATTATTCAACTGATTTTCGTTCACACGATCACTGTTCTCGGCAATTTTTTCAATGTTGCCAACATTTTCAAGGTCAACATTATTTTCTTTATTCTCGGAATTAATATTAAGGGTGTCGATTTGATTATTGTCGTGATTTATAATTCCCGAATTAATTTGATTATTTTCATGAATTTGAACGTCAGTGTCGTTCTGGTTTTTATTATTTTTATTATCGTCGATATTATTTTGAATGGTGTCTAATTTTTTTACGACATTATCAGGTTGACTTTTGTCATCGTTACAAATTTCAATGACATCCGAATGAATAACAGATTCAATTTGATTATTTTCGTAAATTTGATTAGCCAAAATAATTTGATTGTTGTCGAAATTCGTGACGTCTGGCTCGTTTCTACTGTTGTCATAATTTTTTTCTATCTCTTCTTCTTCGTTCTCGTCGTTTACAACACGTTCCGGGTCAACCAAATAATCACTATCTGCTTTTTCTTCACTTTTGTTTTCATCGTTTGCAACGTTTTTATCCTCACAAACTTCGCCGTTATCATCCCCATCGTTTTTCTTGTTTACCCCTTCCGTATCACTCTCCTCATTTTCTTCCTCATTATTATGAAGAATACCGGAACTCAGTAAACACAATAATCGGTCCCGAGTTTTTATTATTAATTCCAAACAAGTCATTTTCATCGTGAAACGAGTATAACAATGATATTTTCAACGAGAACTGCAGTTTTTTATTCTGCAAAACAATAATCATTCGATTGGAACTCGATCATTTTGCTCACAGATCACTATTTATTTAGTCTGATCAAACGTGTGGATACAACAACAGGAACAAAAAACACTGAGTTAAAATCACGATCGGTTTGGACATAAGCATTTCAAAAATAAAAAAATAAAAAAAACAATCGTCTTTTTTTTGGAATAATTTCGAAAAAATATTAAAAGTGACCATGTCTTAGATACATTAGAAAATCCAAAAGGACTTCGAACTACTACAAAAATACACTCACGTTTCATTATTTGGTGAGCATGTCTTTAATGATCTACAAAAACAAAAGTTCCATTAATCAATTAATCTACGAAATCAATTTCTATGTAAATATTTAAAAAAACGAAGGACAAGGGAATTTTATTTCTTATGTGTTTACTAGAGGATGGATTCAACGAAAAAAAAAGAAAGATTTAACGCATTGTAAATTGCAAAAATACTGCGACATACTAATCGACAATTTCCAAGCGAAAATTGATCCATCGAACGTAAATGATGTCGTTCAAAATCATAGAAAAAAAAACTATCTCAAAATTTGACCTACTGTTAGTCATTACACAGAAATATGAAGAATTTTTTGTTGTTAGGGATTTAAAAAAAAAACAATAAATGAATATTTGACAAAATGCATTGTTTTTATAGTTAAAAAAATAATATTGTGGCAATATAACAGTTTCTGAAACTTGATAAAAGTTCGAAAGAGTGAAAGGAAGGTTAAGAGTATAGTCGAATTTCTGTGCAACTGCGTATGTATGAGGAGAAACATGACATGTAAGGATTCGGAAGATTATGAAATGCGAAGTCAAGGGAATGCACAATGCGAACAAGAGAGAAAGGAGAGAATGGGCCAAGGGAGGTGGAAGAGTGACGATAAGCCAGTTTAAAGCCACAAGAGGGGTTTGTATAGGGAGGTCGACACCTTCACCCCGTTCGATGTACGATCCCGCCCAACGACCGTCATCACGCGTCCTTCAAACGATCCAGTGCTCTTCAATGTCACGAAGGTTCAATGGTCCATCGTGACTCCCTTTCCCCTCACTCCCTCCTCCCTTTCCCTTCCCTCTTTGTTCAACGGAAACGTCACTTTTGTAGAGCTTCGCGACTCTTCGCTTTATTGACGAAAAAAGAGGAGAACGGAATCAGAAGGAAGAAGAACTTTATGTGTCAAAACACCAGAAAAAAAGGGATACGGCAATTCGAGAGCAATTGAACTGTAAGATTCACGAAATTTCTCCAATCTTTTATTTTCCAAAGAGTAAAAATAATTCACACCAGAATTTGTTACTTTTTACAATGTTATTTCTAAATAATAAATATTATTATTGAAATAAATATTAAAACTATTTTTTCATCCAAATGAACATTTCGCTCGAGCCCGCATTACAGTTGAATGTGCAAAAAAAAAACAGATATTGTCGTTGAATGGTTGTATTTTTAATGTGACAGTTCAACGAAATCAATTTTTCAAATTCAAATGATTCGTTTTTTTCTCTCCAACGTGAATTCAGTGTCGTACAATGAAGACTGAGTCTTCTTACTTATTCATGACAAACTATCGTCCAGTTATCACTTTTGATTCTTATTTTTCTTTTCTTTTGAACTATTAAACGAGTACAAGTGAGATTAAAATTCCAGATGAAAAGAGCGGAGAAAAGGAGAGAATAAAAGTTGATCGTTTCATCTGTTTTACCAACTGATACGACGTGCGACCCGGACTTCGAAGGCTGGCGGCGCCACTAGACGCCACGCCACCATCTTCGTTTCTGTCACAAGAAAACGATGTGAACGACACTTCGTATATATAGAACGTGATTAGAATGAATACAATGCAAAGACGCGTGTTTAATATTTACACGCATCAATGAATTACATCAGCTTAGATTTTTGTTATTCCTGTAACTTGATATTCATGGTGACATAAAAAATGTTAAGTAATGAAATAATGTAAAGATTGTTTTTGTAATTATCCTTCATTATTATAACCTTAAAAAACCATTGAAAAAAAAAGTAGTCGCATAAACGAAGTAGAAGTGAATAAATTTTACATGTGGATAGTTTTCGTAAGATTTTACTGACATTTATGTTTTTTTCTGGATGTTTTTATAGTACAAAACTTTTCGAAGAGTGTCCTCATCGCCAAGCTTCGAGATTTAAATAATGAATTTTCGAAAATTCGGTAAAAAAACGTAATAAAAATGGTTATTCGTAAAGTTTTTATGGGATTATCGAAAACAAAAATATCGAGGGAATGATTAATCGTGTACTTTGGTTTTAAGAGAAAAAAAAAAACGTTACAAAAGCTTCTTCTGATATTTATCAGGCTCGTGAGGAAAGATAAGCAAATTTGTTTATCGGGCGAATGCAAGAGAGCGATTTGAATGTAAATTCGCGATTATTGGACGATTGGTCAGTGGGTGAATGCACTTGAGTGTACGGGACTCGTTCGGGGTAGCGGTGAGCGAGAAAGAAAGAAGAAGGGAGCGGGGAGAGAGGGCGAGAAGCAAAAGGGGACACACGAGTCCGAAAACGTCACTCGTTATTGCGCGTCGTTTGACCTTGACGCTAGGAAAAACAGGAGATGGCCGAGAGGGGAACTTTTCCCCTCTACGTCGACACGGAAAATCTTGGCTAACCACCAGGTTTCATTTAATTTGCTGACGAGAACGACGAGAGGAACAGTTCTGTCTTTCTCCTTTTAATTTCGTTTTTTTCTTTTCCCTGCAACCGAATACACGAGTGTGACGAATATTAATAGACATCGAGAGTGAAAGCTGCATGATCTATTATCTACAAATGTCAAAGTTAATCTGCCATTAATGTCGATGGAACTAATTTCCTCTTGTACAATCAATGCTATATGCGTACCGGAAGTTTCGACATGAACATATAGATTTTTCAGGTACGAAATACAATGTAGAGAGAAAAACTTGGCTCGAATATATCTCCGTACGATTTAAATGCATCGAGAAGATCATTTGCGAGGGTTTGAAAGTTCGGAGAAGGAGGAAAAAAGACAAAAAAGAACTGGAACGTGTGCTATTCCCAAAACTACTAATTTTCCTTGAAATGCCCTTTCATCAGTTGTCCATAGAAATTAGTATGAAATAACTTTAGAAAATTGAGGCTTTGCGATCAGTTTTCAAACATTTTATTAATTTTAATAATCGATCGAAGAGAGTACACAAAATGTAACGATTATTTGAATGCATAAAAACGTTTGTTTCACGAACAACGGGATTGAAAATATGATAAAACGACTAAAAACAATCGTCACTCAGCTGGCTCTTTACGAGAGCGTCGAAACAGCGAATTCCACGGGTGTTTGACTCCTTGAACTCTTTCGTGTCTGCCTCCCCACCCCTCACCCTCTCGTTTTCTCTTTCTTTGTCTTTCTTTCGTCTCTCCCACGTCTCCGGAACCCACGCATTAATGCACTTATTACGTAGCTCGTATTATCATGAAATTCATACGTCGGCGAGTGCAAACGTGCCTTAATACGCCCCTGAACAGTTCGCAGCAATGCACCAAAGTGCAATATTATACTCGTGTGAAAAATCGTGTTATTTGTACCCTCACGAAAAAAAGCTCGTACAAAATGTTTTAAAACCGGATGTCAAGGCATTGGAAAGACTTTTATTTCAAAAATACAAATAAAACGTCATTTTTTAACTTTATGATTGTTTTTTTGAATGAGAATAAATTAATAAAGATCAACGCTTTACGAAATAAAATTTGTTGAATTCCATTAAATATTGATTCAAGCACATTAATGTCATATTTGTTAAAATTTTTTATATTTGTATAATGATCTGATAAAAAAACAAAAATAACGAGTGTTTGTACCGTTGGTCATTCTTGTAAACTCAGGGTCAGGACCGAATTCCAAGGGGACGGATCTAATCTGTTTTTTTTTTTGCTTTTTTTTCGAGCAGACCCTCTCCCGATAAGTAATCGATTATTAAAGATGACGAACCACTTTTATCGTGCAGGCAGTCCAAACGGTTAGAGATAGATCAAAAGTGCATAGGAACAATTTTGTTGAGGATAAAATTCTATACAGAAAAAGCTATTGACTTCGTTTTTATAATTTTAAAAATTTGCTCCTGAAAGTGGCTCAAACAGCTGCTGCAAATTGAGCAGTTTTACCACCTTTATTCAATCGCCTCTCGATACTAAACTGTTATGGATGGAAAAAAGTCGTGAAGGACTTTTTTGTAGGAAATTTGATGCACTACAAATTTGATTCTATGCATTTTTACTCTACCTCCAACCGTTACGAAAGTAGGCGTGAATTTGTCAAATTCTATGATTTTTTTATCCACCAGGAGACGTTTCCAATAAAAATAAAAAAATCTTATCAGATTTTTCGACTCGAAATTGAATCTCGAAATTGAAGGACTGGCGGCGTGTACTTTTCAACGAAAAATGTTGCTTTTGCTCTTTCATTGGCAACGTGTCTTTGGGGCGGAGAATTTTGTGATTTTTTGGTAATTGTAATTCCCATGTCGTACCGCAAGAAAATAGAGAATTGAAAAATTCGTCATTTACTTCTTCCTCATCAAGAAATATTTTGGGTTCTGATAGAGAGCGAAAAAAAAGAGGAGTGAGGGAGAGAAAGCCGCAGTAAATTTGTGCCTTGAACGCAACACGGGCTCACTCCACTATAGGCCAGAGGTCAATCGCGAGGGTCAACGATCATTCGTGAACCGGGAAAACATTGACTCAACCTGAGTTAGGAAAGCGCCAGTGGAAAATCGATTTTCTCTTCCCTTTTTTCTGTTTCATCGTAATTACGTAATAATTTCTCAACGAAAACGAACCTCCAGTTGATTTCGAAAGAGAACAAAAATTCTGCGACGAATCTCGTCGTAGTTTTTATCAAACTGATGGAAACAAATTTGGAAAAAAACAAAAGAACAAATATTTACAGTCAAGGAAAATGAAGGTCTTGTCTATGAGTTAGCCTTCGAAATCGTGGAGCAACGTCGACGACGACTTTGGCATGAGAAAACACGAGATTGTACCCTCGTGAGCCAAGTACAATTGGGTCAGAATGACCCCGGTAGTGTGGTGTCGGAATATATACATGTGAATACACCACCAACCCCGACTACACCTTGAAGAATCGATTCTGTTCGTTTGCGACGACGTAGACGACGTGTCGTCTATAACACGCCCGCATTTACCCTTGGCTCGTTACAATCGTCATTTCGACGATCATTATCCTTTTTCTATTGCCCATTCACAATTCTACTCGAAATAATTGGATCCCACTTTATTATTAACCAGATTATTAAACTTTCATTGCTTCCACGTTAAATTACATTTCCCCGAGTGTACAATATATTTTTATGAGCATGAAAACTTTTCAGACTACAAACAGATTCATAAAACACCTCGTTTATAACCTGGAATCTCATCGAAAACATAGATTTTTCGTGAGGGAATGCTGTGTTGAATGACTGACTGGCGTAGTTCGTGAGGACGCCGCTAGATGTCCAAGACCTAAGTCTCTTTCGTCAAAGAAGTGTAACACTAGACGATATAAATCGGAAGTCTTAAAAAATAAGGCATTGGCCGAGCATTGGCCCTTCCATCGTTGGCATACAAAGGATAATATTGTTTTTATCCATTATTTTTCAATTTTGAGAACCGTGCCAATATTTCCAGGAAATTTAGTTTTCAACTGTCACCAAAAGATCGTTTTATTATCATGGATAAACACTGCAAGGTCTGCAGGTAAATTTTTGGCTGTTCTATTAAAAAAAAAGGGTTTTTGTTGCAGTTCAACGACCCAAGCTTCAACATGGTTGGAAAATTCATTAATAAGTCGTTCTTGATGCTAAATTCATATATTTTTAAGGCGGTTATTTTGTTCTCTAAAATCAATGAAAACAATATGAAGCCTTTTCTGTATTCTATGGATTGATAACTCTGTTGAATTAATCCCAGTCCAGTATTTTATGAATTTTGCATATTTCAAGTCCTGAACAAAACATCGATCGATAAGTGACTGATGAAAAGTAACTGTTGAACGAAAACTTCGCAACTTCTTATTAAAGTGGTAAAGAGACGTGAAGCAGAAGATTTTTCGTCGATGGCGTCTGCGAAGTTCCTCTAGCATGAAGTTTGCGAACTTCTTCAATTTTTTTTTTCTGCAGTCTTATCGTCCTTTCATCGCTACCGAGCAGACTTATTTCAGGAACTTCAAGTTGAATCGGTTTCTAAAGTGTGGGGAAGAATAACCGAGAGGAAGTTTTTCTTCTGGCCACTAATGGACGTAATTGAATAAATAAATAGTGTAATAATTGCACTGCAATTTTTTAATCCAACGAATACGAAAATTTGGAACATTATAACGCGTGTGCCGAATACGTCAAAGTTCAAAGCTTCGAATGAAAAAAATTCCAAGATGGACGGTCGATCTTTGCCTGGCAACCACACGCCAAGGTATCCTTCACGAATAATTACTTTATCACGATCAGAAAGATATCACGATATGTATATATGCCACGCGAATTTAGTTTATTCAGAAACTCTCGTCTCGTTTATTTCGATCGATCAAGAAAATGAAGTTTTCACGAAGGTCGCCCGTGGGCAGACTTTCTACAATTATTTTCCACGATACAGGATCCATATTCCATGGCTTATCTTTCTTAAAAACAAAAAGAAAACTCATTTCCATTCTTATTCATTCCCACCTTTTTTCAATCCTATTATTCATTTGTTCAGTCTACAGTGGAAATTGCTTTTCATTTAACTCTCTGTTACAATAATTGTTGAAGGACTTTCTCGTTCGAAGGTATCGTAAAAAAATGAATTATTGTTATCCCTCGGTTAACGTGCGAAACAATTCGTTTATTCTTTCTTTCTTCTTTTCTTTTTCTCTTTTCTATCTTTCTCTATTTTCACGAAACTATTCAAGAAAACTTTCTCGATGATGTATCGCTCGGAAAGATGAATTGCTCCTGTTGGAAAATACGTGGGCGGAAAAATCTCGGGCGTGTGCGCGAGAGAGCATGAGTCCGCGAAGCGTATCTCTGACAAGGGGGTCATTATTGACCCAGATCCTGCCCTAGACGTTTGCGGCGCCACAAGCGGACACGTGAACCTCTCACCCACTACTTTAACGTGATCGACCCTCATCCTCTTTATTTCTTCCTGAAAGGGAATCCTTGTCGATGAAGACATCGGATTCTCGCTCTCCGGTACAAAGAAGTAAAAGCAATTTATTAATTTATTAACCTTTGGGCCCATCGATCGATTAATTAAATAAATCATTTTTATCATTCACGTATTTAAACTTGTTTTTCGCATCAAAATCATCCAAAATTAAGGGCTGCACGAAAAACGTGCAAAAAAACATCGACGCGATCGTTTACCTTAAAATTTTGCTTATGCGTGACTGTAACCGATTTACAGTGAAAAATAAAATTCACTGAAATACGACAGTTCCTTCTCTCCCTTTCCCTTTTCCTCTTTCTGGGTCTGTTGGATCGATAGACCTTCCGAGTCTCGAATCAAAAACGCTGCGTATAAATTAAGAGTCTCCCGTTTATTGATCAAATTTAATCATGGCTTTCAATACTTTGTAAATCTCGAAGATTCTCGTTGATTGAAATTGGAACGAATGGAAAATCCGATAAAATATTGAAATGTTACTTCCATCGTAGTCTAGTTTTCAGAAATTATAATATTTCTATATATTCGAAGATTCAGAAAAAATCTCTTCAAAGTCAGGAGAAAAAATAATAATACAAAAATTAATACCGATACATTAAATTTTAATATTTATTTCCCTTCCAATTTCGAGTTTGTCGGAATCCAGTAAAGTTCGTTTTTTTCAACTTTTTTTTGATAGCGAAACCAAAACTTCGAATAAACTGTTTGTCTGTGATAATTGGACCAATTTCTTGTTACACTCGAGATTAAATCTGCTAGCCTAGTCGAAGCGATAATTCATAAATGTGAAAAGGATTCGAACGGTGATTATTTGTTAATTGCGTAAATACCACAGGCGAATAAATACTGGAATTTCGTGAATTTTCATGAAAAAATTCATTTTCTCCTGAACGATTATTGATACCGGAATGCCGATTTTTCCACAAAGTCAATACACCTCAAAGGATTAAACAGAATTTTTTCAAATTTTTACGTAGGGTGGTTTTCGTTTAAAAAAATAAACAAACTTTGAATTTTGAATTCCTGAATAAATAAATCCTTTAGATTCGTAATCATCGCTCGCAAAACCTTATCGCGGAACAAATTGCAGGTACGTTGGGAAAAATATATGGCCGAAAAGGATTATTAACCACAAATTTCTGTAATAAAATATGATCTGTAAATTTTATGGTGAATCGATCAGGCCTAATGAAAATAATAAGTTGTGGGCGTTCCAATCGATTCCACTCGTACGAAGAGGACGTTGTTTGAGCCCCTTGAACGAATGTATACAATAAAACCGTGAAAATCAGTGAATATAGTTCATCAATGGGACATGGTAAATAAAAAAATTTCACGGTAGATGACGTGTTTCGATCGATAGTCCTCGAAATTGATTAAGGGTGTGGCTTGTACGACCGGCTGATAAGCGCAAACTCGAAATAAGTTGAATTCGTTTTATTAAAGCTTGAAAATCAGGGAAAAAGCATGAAACTCGGATTTCGATAAGCCGTAGACGGATTAAAATAATAAAAAAAAGTCCGAACCGTTGTTAGAATGACATTAAATTGATTTTTGTAAATTTGGCGCAACCCGAAAGTGTAAAAATCGATGTTTGAGAACAGAATATGCGAGAAAGTGAAGAGGATCAGCTGAAAGAAAACTAACGAAACGGGCTTTTTTCTCCCTTTCGATAAACACGGAACTGGGAAGCAGTAAAAAAAGCATTTCCACATCTTCCAGAAGACGAGGGTTCTCAAGAGATGACGAAAAAAAGGGGATACGCGAGATGGAGGGAGCAGGAGAGAAAAAAAGGTACAAAAAGTCTGGACGTGATCGAAGAGGAATTTGAATCTTTCATGAAGCCCCTCAGGCTCGTAGCTGCGAAGTTCCGGAGCCCAATGACGACTTTTGCTTAAAGCTCGAGGGATGAGAATTCCAAGCGTGTGTGTTTGTCTCGTTGACCCATAAATTCACATTTTCTATACTCGCACGAGGAGAGAGAAACAAAAAAGGGAGAACGGCCAAGAAGGAGAGTATTTACCGTAAAATTTTGCATTCCTTGTATTTTTTTTTTGTTGTTTTTTTTTCTGTAGGGGGTTTGCGTAAAATCGAGGGAGGGGATTGAACGAGCCGGTAAGAGAAAATGCGCGGGCGCGTCAACGTGACAGAACCGCCAGGATATTGACCCAGTTCACGGGCGTTCGGAGCATCCCCGTGCCGGGATATTTCACCCCCGCCCCATCCCTTCGTTTCTCTTTTGCTTCTCTCGGTTTCTCTCTTATTCCACCCTTTTCCTCCTCTTTCAACCCCGGTCTACACACGGGGATGAACGAGAACTCGACACGAGGCTCTTCGTTCCGAGAGACAGTTGCACGAATCTCTTTGTCAATGCCTTTTACACTTTTTATCGAGACTTTACCGGATACTGAACAGAGGCAGAACGGAACTGTCTTCAAAAAGAGAGAGAAAAAACGGACATCGATATATTTTATTTATACGAACTTCGACCAGGCTTCGAATTTGAGTGGAAATGACATTTTACATGTTTCCTTCAGTCACGAAGTTGTCCTTTAAATCCTCGTCTGCTCGTGTCTAATTTGCCAACCACATCACGACGCGTAATTCAACTCTGAAGCAAGTTCTGCCTCAATTCATCCTCAGAGAGACTTTTATAAACTACTTCCGAGTTAATTTTTGGACTATATATTTTCACGTCTTTACTCATGTGCGAAAGTAATTAAAATGAAAAAAGTAGCGATACAAAAATCGAAATTGGAACGTACTGCAATTTTGGGTGATTTTGACTGTGGAAAATGTCAGTTTTCATGGAAATCTCCGGAATTTCATTTCATTCACATCTTCGGAATGCAACGAAATTTCTTTTTAATCGTAGCAGAGTAGAAAATGTAGGTTCAGTGTTTGTCTGCAACAATTGGACCTAATTTTGTGACTGGAAATCTAAATCTTCCAGAAAAATTGAGACAATCAATAAAATGATAAATTAATCGATAAAAATGATATTTTTCGTTGCACTCCAACGATGCCAATTTAATGTTGGCATTTAATATTCATTTATTTTACTTTTTAAAGAATCTAAGAATCAGATTGAGATTATTCATGACGATGCACAAAATTTGGTCGAGCCATTTTGACCATTTGCGAGTTTCGTGCGCTAACGAGGATCGTCGTCGTCGTCAGCTGATCGCAGAGAATTTCATATATTTTTAGTAGTACAGTTTATTTGAACGTCGTTTTGGTACTGTGCGGATAATCTTTCGGGTGTTTTATAAATATCATAACTTTCCTAAACATCTTTCAAGTTGATTTTTCAGATCGCAAGAAAAAATGAGCCTTCTTTGTAGCTATGAAGATGTCAATAAATTTCAAGTCCAATAAGAAAGAAAAGAAAACAAAAAAAAAACGAATTTAGTTGCATCCCAAGGATTTAAACTATTCTCGTCCCGCATTCAATGAAATGTTTCGAATTTATTAAACTTGCGACCTTAATTAGAAAATTATTACGTTCCCGGCTTCGTTGATCGTGTTTTTAGTACAACGTTTAAGTTTGCGTTGTTCTAGAGCAATGAAATTCCATTTTTTTTAAATAGCAAAGCCAAGAATTCGCTCGCAGTATTTTTTTGTAACTAGAGAAAAGTAAATTTTCTAGAAAAATTGAAACCCTGCGAAAATGAAAGAAGTAATGAATTGAAAACAATTATTTTTCGTTTCCTGTCAACAGTGTACACTTCAGTAAGATTTTTTGTTGTTGTTTTTGTAATGGAACTTTAGCTAGTCGCTGAAAAAATGTTATAAAATCTTCTTAATATTTGAACAAGATATTGTCGAGTATCTTAAAAATCATTAATCTGCAGCGAATATGGCGAGGTTTGCGGTGAAAAATAAATGTTCTCTCTCGCTCATCATACGAGTCTGGTCGTATCGCGTCGTCGTCGAGTCGGACATTGAGTTGATAAGAGAAACCGTCGCTCGGTTGGACTCTCTCGCTCTTTTTCTCTTTCTGTGCTTCTCGTTAGCCGTTGGCCGATGCGCAATAACGACGACGACGACATTCAAATCAGCACACCGTTATATCTCTTAAATCCGCTCGAGAATCGAGGGGAGACCGAATCGTCCAGAAAATTGAAAAAATAATGAAGAGAAATGAGAAAACGATGCAGGAGAATTATTCTTTCAATAAGAACGCTTGAAGATTTATTTTTTGTTTCAAAAGCAAATTTTACGTTCAGTTTTTCATAAGTTTTCGGATTAATTGTTTTTCATATTTTTATTTTTAATAATAAATCAGTTTATTAGAGATTAATGTTAAGAACACCAACTTGATGTCCAGAAATGTTTATTTCAATCTACGCTTAAATGAAACGTCAATTGGAACATTTATTTTTGGGAATTTTCATAAAGTTGTACTGATCGGAGAAAAAAAAAATAGTTTTCTCCGCGAGAAAAGGAAATGTCACTTAAATTACGGATGATCGTTCGCGATCTGTCAAAATTTCATTAAACTAGAAAAATAAATATTTTTCATCGTAAAATTAAGAGAAAGATAATAAAATTGTATGAATGTTTATGTGTTTTGGAGGATCGTATGAGAATACTTTGAAATATCATGTTAATATTTTCGAATTGAATGATTGAGAGTTATTCGATCGAACTATTTCGAAACAGCTGATAGAGCTGCGACAAATATTCACGGCCATGAAGACGAATAGTCTGGCGAGGATTGTGAGGGTCAATTTCGCTCGTTGACGAGACGAAGAATAGAAATATAAATAATAGCAGCACATCGATATTGTAATCGATCAATAAAACGATTTTCAGTTGTCACAGAACGGTATTTTATGAGTTCTGAAAAAATGATCAGCCGTTGAATATTTTTGCGTGAGGAATATCGAAAAGACGGGCAAAAATCGAGATAAAAATAAGGCGTTATCGTGCAGTGAACGAGAAGCAAGGTCAAAAACATGAACACGACATTGGAGACATTGATTACAAGAAAAAGTCCACAAAATTTAGTAGCATGGGTGTCTAAATTGCGACTGTAAACATAAGAGCGAACGAAATAAAATCAAACACAGAGAAAAACACACAAATCGAAACGCTTAAGAAACAAAAACTAGGAAAACATCAAAATTGTGAGAATTTCTTAATTCTTCCTTCTGTATTTGTTTCGTCCGTTCTCTTCGCACGAAAAAACATTTATTCCGGGAAGTTGACACTTCGCTGAGCCACATCAACAAAGGACACAACGTAACGAGCTGAGGCATGCGAAGGAGCGAAAGAAAAAAAAAACCAAAACAAAAACACATACGAATGTCGCCACCACTGTCAGTAAATCCACTACATAAATGCACAGAAACTGCTTCGGCTTCAATTATATATATATGATTAATTTATCCACATCGAAATTAAGTGTTTATGTGTTTATTTATATACGCGACGAAGACAAATAAATGTCGTGGCGAAAACTCGAAAAGCCAAAGTGAGACTAGAAGAAAAAATATTTGAAAAAAACTCGTGACGGTGGAACGACTAACTGACCAGAGAGCAGCAGCGTCGTTCAGCTCTTAGTATGCAATCTGTTATAGCTAAAAATCAAGGTTTAGCCAGCCAAGCGTGACCACGAGGCTGCACCGAATGAAATATACGTTCATATAGATTTAGATTAATTTATATATATTTATAAACGTTTATGTATATATATTTACACATTTTTATATATGTTCATATAAATATATTTCCTGAACGCTCGTAATATCACATTTTACACATCGTACTGAAGGCTACATCGGTTGAAGCCGACGAAAATAAATATTTTCCAAAAATCCATTTTCCCTTTTCTTGGATCGTTATTTATTAAGTCTGTAATTTTCGTAACCACACACCGAATAAACTTCGAGATGTGATAAATCGTAATAAAGAAGTTGCATTGGCACAACGGAGGGAAAAAACATTTTTTTAAAATGAATTTCTTCATTTTTCAAAATCGTGACAACCGCAATGAAAATTTATGTACTGTTCAATTTCCTCATTGAAACTGAATGATTGATTGATTTTTCTATTTGATTTAGCCATCGATGTAAGCCATGAAATAAATTTGATCGAATCTCATTTCGCGGATGGGCAACAACGAAGTTAAATTCAATGTTTAAAAAATCATTCAGGATCGACTTTTCACGTTCACTGCATTACGTACGAATTCTTGTAGAGAATAAATCTCCTTTTTCAGCCTCAACCAACGAGTTAGAACTCCTGTCGAGTAATCCTCATGAGCCGGTAGGTAACAAAATTAATTAAAAACAGGAATATTTGACATGGAAACTGTCAAAGTTACTTGATTTTCCCAAATATATTCCCAAGAATCGTACGAAGGAAGGGAAACGATATTTTTCTCGGAAAAAAATGTACGAAAGTTCAAATGCGTTCGTAACGGAAAATACGGAGAATTCGTCGAGCAGTGGTAGAATTTCGTAAGAAAAACGTCGATAATGCAGAATCGTATTGAAATTTCCGGCTGACGGTGTAGAAAACATGAAAATTTTCATCTATAGGACAATTCAGTCAACAGAACGATTATAAATTTGTTTACAATCGATCGGCCGATTTATTAACATGGAAAACCTGTCGTATGTAAAAAAAGAATTATTCAAATTTCCCGCCGAAACCATCGAAAGAAAGTAACTCATATTTTTTGTCGTGAGGTTATGAAAGAATGAGGAAATAAAAGATTCGCGCCACGAGTGCGTTCTTAACCTCCAAGAAAGGGAGATTAAAGTAAAAATGTGTCCGAATCGGAATGGGATTTTTTTTTTCAAATGTTTCGTTTTTCGATCGATAATTGGTGCAGCTACTGGGTAAATTCGCGAGTTGCACATTGCACATGTACGCAAAGATATAGGTATACGTAAAAAGAATTAAAGAAGGAAAGAGAGTAAGAGAGAGAGAGAGAGAGGCAGAAAGAGAAAAAAGAAGAAGCACGACGTATATATCACTACTCACCGCTGATCTTCATGCCGCCCAGGGGCGGATTTGCGGGTGGTTTAGTGCCCTCTGCGAAGGAGGTCGTCCTCGGTCTTCCACTCATCCTGATACCGCCTCCTTATCCTTATCCGCCACCTCTCCACTTCGTCGGATTCTTCGTTAAGAAGAAAAAATCACTCCCACGCACTCACACGCGAGAATTAGAAGTGAAAAAAACGAAACGAAACGAAAAAAAAAAGAAAAAAAATTCGACGTCTCGATCGAAGAGTCTCAGGGCCGTATTTTAAGCGAGCCTGACGACAATCGCTTCTCTATCCTCTCTCGTCTTTTTTATTATACACTCTTTTTTTTCACTCCTCTCTATTTAACCTCTTTTTTCCTCCTTTCGTTCTCAAGCACAGCACACTTTTTGTTCAAAATTCGTTTAATTTCTAAAAACTGGCATTTGGTAACGAAAAAATCGAACTTTTAATCCGGAATCGCTAAATTCCGGGATTCTCTTGAATCCTGAAGGAATCGTAATACGCCCAGGAGAGGCCAGGCCCACCAGGCCCGTAAGCGCAACTTTCAATTATTTTTATCCTATATGTTCTCGCCCTCGTCGCGTCGTAATCACCGATCGCGAAGCAGGCACGTGAATTTTTTTCAAGCCTCGTCACTACCACCACGGACATCAATGACAGCCGATATCACATTGCACGCCACACTAGGGATGTCCGAAAATAATTTTTTTTTCCTTTCTTTCTTTCTTTCTTTTAACACTCACTCAAACACTACTCTCGTGCTCCGTTTTTCGGATTTTCTTTTCATTCGCGGTCTCTCACTCCCTTTCTCTCTCTCTCTCTCTCTCTCTCGCACTCTTGGTTTTTTCGTTTAATCCACTTTTTGGCAGCAAGTCGCACGAAAAACCGCACCTTTACGATGTATATTCCCAGTGTGCACCTTTTATTTCTCGTGTATATACGAGCGTCGTTGGTCCCCCCGCCCCCCGGAAGAATCGCCGAAAATTTACTCGTTACGATATTTCATCGGGGCGCCCTGTGTGTGCACACGGTGAATAAGTCGTTTTTCTCTCGCGTAAAAGCCTCTCGACCAGGAAGATCGAGTGCGTGAGCAAGTGTATGTATCTATGTAAGTATGAGCGTGTATGTGTGTGTTCGTGCGAGAGAGCGCGAGAGGGAGAGAGGGGGGATTAGAGAGAGAGTAGAGAGAAAGAACGAGGTAGCGGCAAAGGTGGTGGGGAGAGAAAGACGAGGCTTCCTCTTTCCTTCTCTCTCGCTCGTACTGTGGTCCCGTTTTTGCTCAGTCGGTAAGTGGCGTCGGTAAGAGTAGGTTTTTGACGTTGTCGTAATGTTGCCGCTTCTCGCCGTTCTCTCGTGGAGAATATTTTCTTTTTCTCTCCTACTCTCTCTCTCTCGCTCCCTTGGCGACGAAAGAAAGAAAGAAAGAACGGAGGAAATACGGGGGAAAATAAAAACGAGGAGCTTCGACTCGCGTGATGCACGGAGGACAAAGACGAAAGATAAACGCGCGCGCGCAGCGCACTCTGTACACAGATACGAGAATACACTCACACTGTCGTAATTAAAAAATTAAAAAAACAGTGAACGATCCCTTGGAACACTTTGAACAGTTACACACACAAATATTCGACCCTCATGATCATCATTATTATGATTTTAATAAAAACGGTAAGTGAACACGATGACACAAATATGACTTTGAAATTGGCGCACACTACGTTAAGTGGAGTATAATTCGCGCGGCGCTCACGACACACTAATCGCACCACGCGCACAGAGGGCGCCACTAGCAAGGACTTTTCACTGCTCCGGCAATCCTGCCTTATTTATTTTTTCCTAGTCAGAAATATTTGGTCGTTGCAAGCTTTCGATGCACGTAACGAGAGCGTGTCGAACACGTTGCGAAGTTGCGCGATTGGATTTACGCGTCGTACGTATATTGCAAGAGCGAGACAGCCACGGACGCGCGAAACAACACGGAGACATAAACTAACACTTGGAAACGGTCAGAGGAGCGCAGTCACTCGGGCAAAGAGCGAATAGACGCACGCACACTTTGTGCAGAAGCGAGAAGAAAATAAAAGAAACAGAACCGAAGATTCACTGACGTCTCGCAGTGTCGCGATGAAATGATCGCGCGTTGCACTTTTTACGGGGAAAAAAGTGGTAAATTTTGTAAAAGATGCTAGTTATGTTGTGAAAAATAAATATTTTTATATATGTACAGATGTATACATATATATATCATAGATGAAGGGAGTTTACACCTTGCGACACAACAGCCGAAACTCTGTTGATCCCCACCCCCTTTCGATCCACTTGTTCTCTCTCGTACTTCCTTTCCCTCGTCCGTTACAGACCCGTTCGCGCTAATACACTTTTCTCTCCTTTTTTTCCCCTGACGCGCGTGAAATTTCTTCTAGTTTTTTTCTTCTTTCTTATTTTCGCTCTACCAGCATTTCTATTCCACCACGTCGACACACACACGGGGGGGCGAAGTGTCCGCGTTGCTTCGTGCTCCGTTGGGTTGGCTCCGTTCGCTAGCCTCGCCTCCTACTCCTACTCACGCTCTTTCTTTCTCGCTCCCTTTTCCTCTCTCTCTCGCGCTCTGCGGCTCTCGTCGAGCCGCCGTTTATCGCCGATTCTCGCTCATTCGCGGACCTCACTTGTTTCTTTTTGTTGGAGTTCCCCACCCTCGCCGTTTTTTTCTTTCGTACACGACGTCGTGTTTCGTGTTTTGTCTTATCCTGTCTTTTTTATTTATTTTTTTGTCGTTTATTTTTTTTAACTCGGTCTCAGGTGTTTTAAACGGCGAAAGCGCGGGGCGAGTATTCGAGGCGATGGCCCGTTTTGATGGTTCCTCGTATACTGGCGAGCGCCTTGACAGCGGTAGACACTATACGTACACACGCATAAACACACAGATGTTTGTATACATATGTATGAACATACACACCCGTGCACGGCTCGACGCGCGGGGTCCTACCTAATAAAATCCCTGGGGTGTAAAAGCCAACGGTGGAGCGCGCGCAAAAGGGAAAAGGGAAGGGCGACAAAGCGCTGTATGAGCAAAATATGTATTTCTCGCTCTGTACGGACTTTTATCCTCGCATTTGTATCTTCTCTCACTCGCTTCTGACTCGTTAACGCTCGCAACTCTATCGTCTTTCACCCGAAGAGAGGAAACGACAGCAGAGCTAGAGGGAGAAAGAGAGAGACGGAGAAACATCGAACGCTCGATGTTTTCGTGACGGGCTACTCAACCGGCCAGAAGAGGGTTGGAGGGGCGTCGTTAAAACGCCGCGTTGCGGTCAATCCTAGCACTAACGGGCTCTTCGCTCGCGGTCTACGGGACAACAACCAAGTTCCACACTATCCGAGAGCGTCTATACTTTTTACCGAATGGAATAAATCGTCTTATAAATTATTTTTCGGCCCAACTACACGCCCTTTCTTACTGTCGTTAGAATTTTTATTTTTCTATATTCTTGAACATCTAACGGTAAAGGAGATTATGAAAGAGCTCTGCAGTCTTTCACAACTCCCGCAAGATCTCCGTCTCCTCCAATGTTTTCTTTATTATTTTTTTTACAGTTTTTACGCCTTCCTGCAAACTATCCCTTCCTGCGACTTATATTCCCCACTCTATTCTCTCTGTCTCATTCTCGCAACAGGAACGCCGTTCTTGCTCTCTTTCTCTTTTCACCGTAATTCCCAACGAGCTTCTCTCTCGCTCTTTGCCTCTGACCATTCTTTTTATTTTCCTATATATTTTGCCTACACTGCTACCACTTCGTCTCAGTTTCCTCCCCACTTCAAACTCTTCTTTCTACACGATAAGCTGCTCCTCGCTGTCCACGAAGCACATCTTTTCTTTCCGTGTACTTTTTCTCTCAATTCGTATTCGAGCTTCTGCCTCCATCTCGCGGTTAAATATCACAACTTTTTAACCAAGACACGAGTCTTGCGCAATGAAGACTTCGCGGTCGTCGCAGGATTTTGCCGTTTTGTTTTTACTGAAAATTATGATTTCATATCTGTTTTCGAATTGTCACAGCCCAAACTTTACGGTTTTTTGAAATGGTTTGAAAAAAGAAAAAATCTTATTTCGGTTTGGAATTTCGTACGTGAAAAAAATTTCGGTACGTTTTATTTTCTTTTTCTTTCTTCAATTAATTTCAAATAACGTGAGATTGCGCTCGCAATCATTGTTTGGGTTTTTTTGTCAAGGTTCTTATTTTTCAAGGTTATTTCGCGCTCTTCATGAAATTTACTCGCAGCGCACGATATCAACACGCACGCGAGTATCTCAGCTATGAATTTTTCGTTTTCGCACGTCATTGACCCGTTCGGCTAAGATCGGACCACCGAACGTCCCTGTCCGACGTCACAGCGCAAATCCTCTTCGTGGTTCGGCGTTTCGCCACCGATCGTGGCACACTTATTCCTGTATGATAAACAAACGAAAACGCGTTTTGTCCTAGCTCTTTAGTTTTTAAACTCGTCACTAGGTCCCGCTCGCTGTCAGCTGACAATCTTGATTTCGAATGGGCTCGGTGGTGATTAGCTGAACGATTCGATATCTTCGTGATGTTATTGCTTTTGTACCATTTGCATTGTATGAAGTAAATGGAAAAACAGTATGAAAACATACAAACCAAACTTTTTTTCTGCGAATCTCTTGGGGGTCGTGCCGTCGCGCGATTCAATCGTTCGCAGTGGTGTACCATGTTTTCGACTAGTGTAGACACTGCTAATAATCCTGAGCACCAACGATTTTATTTTTTATGCTACCAAGGTTCGATCTGGCAGTTGCAGGAGTGGGGGGTCGATAACTTAAATGTAGATACACGTTTTTCTCGGACAAGCTTGACATTCAAAGAAAAAGAAGAGTTACACGTTGTTTTCTTTTAATGACAGAATAACATGTAACTGTTCTTTTCCCCAAAATATCAAGCGTGTCCAAGAAAAACGTGTATCTACTTTGTTACGGACCGCAAGACTGATACATGATCTTTGGTAATACCGCGTACCAATACGCTTTACCAATATCGTACGCTTAAAGTACGCACGTACCTGATAGTTTTTGTACCAGTACACAGTATACAAAATGCTTACATCGTATTGATACGGTACAACCATTTTTTTCACTGGGTAAAAATATTCCTTTACTATCCCGTCATTACCGATCGATGGTGTTTGATGGTTTTTATTTACCGACCGAGACACAGAAGAGTCTAGTAAAAAATTTCACCACTGACGGAGTCCGCCATCTGGCGTGAATTTTGATGCCGGCGAACCGGCTAATTGTGCTCGGAGAGTCGCGTGGTGGCAACCGTCAGCCCCTCCACTGAGAAGAACCTCGTGTGTTTTGTTCAACGAGTGAAGGAAGCGCGGGCTTAAGGTTCAAGTTGCGTTTTGGATGCGGCGGGCTGCACATCGTTTTAAGTTCGCTCGTGTCCTGACAGTTGTTTTCCTTCGAAGTATTCGGTTCAAATAATTCGACACGCGATAAAGTCATCGGTTATAAAAATTCGATAAACCTGCACGAACTTTCCGCTGAGTTTGCTGGGTGTTTTTTGTTCTTTTGTTTGGTTCAATCATAGAGATTGCGAGAGTAATAGTTGGAGTGATTTGCGTCTAGTGTGGTGTTCGAAGTCTTCGAAGAACGACGTGAAGTTTCGACCGACCTCTCGACACCGGTGAGTTTGTTTACAAAAAACACAACCTCTCTTTTCATTGCTTGTGTGAAAAAAAAAGATGGCAACACAAATCTGTGTCCACGAAAAACGAGGGACTTTATTTTTGTTCGTGTTTAGTGAATTTAGCAATAAAGCCGAAATCTCTTAATTGACCCATTTGGGAACTGTTTGGGAATTGATAAAAATTGGATTATTCTCACATTTGGAAGATTAACGAGCGTGATACTCGTCCCCAATCTATCTCGTGAGTAGAGAGAGAACAAATCGCTATACGATCGTGCCTAAATCCGCCCAGCAAATTACCATTCGAATTGATATTGGCTCGCGCGCATCAAATTGTTTTCCCAAACAAAATTCGTCACCGATAGGCGCAGTCGGTCGCTTCGTAGCTCCTACCTCCCCGATTCTCGCTAATGCGATTTATTTCCGAATTTAGTGGACACATTCAGCCCGCAGTGAAGTGAAAATTCGCAAACTCGCCCGTTCGTTCGCTCATTAAAGCCATACTGACAAGAGGAAGATTAATTAAACTTATGGGCGATTCTCTGCACAATACGATTTTATTCGAAATTTAACAAATCTTGAGTTATAAAAAATCTTAAAAATTCACTAATTTAGAAAATTTTTACTTTCGAAAATACTTCGCATTAGAAAAAAAATTTGTAAATAATTTTTTCTGCAAATCGTCTCAAGAAGATCGTGGCGAAAACGTGTGATTTCTATAGAAATATCGAAACAGAAACAATCAAAGTATCGTTCAATAAGTAACTGAATATTTTGCGAAATCAATACAAAATAGAAGAAAAATTTCTACTTTTATTTTACGAAAATGGAAATCGTTGCCTCCAACATTAAAAACGGAAAAGTAACCTAAAAAAGTCGTCTTTAAAAGTTAAAAAAATGAGACAGATTAGGAAACACGAAAAAGTCGTTATTTCTCATACGAAAAATATAGTCGACTCGAGGAGAAAAAAGATTGCAACCACTTTTCTCAATTTTATTTATAAAAATTCAATTTCAATTTCTCCCTCAAATCTCTAGAAGATTTTTGGCCATTGAAACAGGATTTAAAAGTGCATTTTTCGTACAGTTTTTCATAAATAATTTTAGTTTCAAATGATAAAAGTTTGAAATCCAGTGATAGTGCAAGTCCGGATAAAAAGTAAGCTTCCTATATCATTTGAAAATCCTGTCTCTCTCTCTCTCTCTCTCGCTCTCTGTTCCTCGCGTTATATATCGCAACTCTCGTGTGGTACACGTCCCTATGCGTACCAGGATGGTTAATGGTTCTGTCGTTCTATTTATCCCAAGAGTTTATCTCTCTCCCTCAGCAGCTCTCATCCTTGTTACCTGGTCGACGTGTATATCTTTGTATATCATTTATATCCACACGTATATGCACATGAATGTTATTAATATTAATTAATATGCGGTCAAGCGTATAGCCGAGTAGGGGAAATTGAAAATCGAGTTTCGTACTCTCTTCCTCTCGTCAATGAGAAATCATTGACCATCACTCGGATACGGTTCGATTCAAATTCCTATCCCTTTGAAACACCGTATATGAATATATTGAAATATATGTGCGTATAAATGTGCCTGATACTTATCAATCGAAATAACTTTATTTTCCGCGAGCCAGGCTTATCCTGTTCCGGTTATCTCTGAGCTCGGAATTCCCTTTTTAAATCGTTAAACTGATCGCAAATACCTGGTTTGCATTTGTTGTTAAAAAAAAATAAAAAAACGCCAGTATTTTTTGGCTTGAACGTTTTTTTGATGACAGGCATCAGGAAGGGTGAGGTTTCGGGTGCGAGAGACCTTTGGAAATGAGCATTTCGTGCGAGATTGTATTTTCTATCTAATTTCACGGTCACGTTCTTTTTTTGCCACTTCGTTTTCGGCTTATCGAATGAACTTGTTTATACAACGGTGAATTTGTCACAATTTTGACAGCTCTTATTTTTTCTGTTGTTGTTGGTTGCTTTCTTTTTTAATCGAAATAATCTCAATGACTTTTCATCCCCATGAATCATTTTTTATCAATATAAATTGTACCACCAAGTCATTTTGACCTCATGGATGTTTATTATTGCGCCTGTACGTGATACTCACGCAAATTGCGATGTAAAAATCTCACTCGAATCTGTAAATTCTGTAAATTCTGTAAAGATAATAATCAGGATTTTATGATGAAGCGATCATATTGCATGCATTTCTCTTTTGCCCTGCAATTTTCTTACTTTCTTCATACCCGCTGAGATATTCAAGGGAATATCTTGTTCCGTTTTCGCTCCTTCATTTTCCATACTTTTTGCATAGCGTCTTATTGTTGATTACCTTTTTTTTTTTTTGCTTTTTTCTGTTTTTTTTTCTACCATGCACTTGCGAGTGTATAAATATATATACATATATTGGTTAGAGTGCTTGGCGTGTTCTCTAGACGGTCGAGGCAAAACAACCCTCTTTCTTTTAACCTCTTCGGGGTGGTTCTTCCCACGGGTTTGGCGCTCTTGCGCGAGGGATTTTCTCGCTCTGACACTGACGGAGAGCCTAGGATGACAAATACTCTCTCTCTCTCTCTCTCTCTTTCTCTTTCTCTCTATCACAAAACACACTACATGCACCGCGGAGATTTACTCTCCCTCTATCAATGTCTCTTTCGCTCTTCACCCTTTATCTCTCTCCCGCTCTCTTCTGCTCTCTCTCTCTCTCTCTCTTTCTCTTTCTCTGTCATTCACTCTTATTCTCTCTCTATCTCTTCCTCTCTGTGTAAAATACAACCAGGGCGTTGTAGACCAGAGCAGTCGTCGATTTATGCGCGAGACCGATTATGTACGCCGCTTTAGTATTCTCCACGCCGGATGCAAATTGAACTGATTCGACCTATACCATCAACCCAATATATAAGCGTTACACACACTTGCACTTATTTTTGCGTTAAACAGATCAAGTTGGGGCAAAATGGACCCCTTGAGTAATATTAAGAAGTTGGAGCTAAAAATTTGAGTTTTTGTCACACATTGGTAGCTAAAAACACGTAAGAGACGTAAATGAAGTTCGATCAACTGTTTCATTGCATAAACAAGAAATGTCGGATCACAAGCATGACCGGTGAAATTCATAGAAAGAGCCAACATTTCATTGCTATGCACTTTTCAGGTTAAATGGATGAAGTTGAGGCAAAATGGACCCCTTGCTTAGTATAGAGAAGTTTGAGCTCTAAATAAATCTCTAATTATTCTCAGCTCGAAATACCGTAGGGACGTTTATGAAATCCGAGAAACTGTTCTCTTGTATTAACCAGACGCGTCAGATGAAAGGAACCACGTGTAAAATTGACAAAAGTGCCATATTTAAGTTGACTCGATAGACAAAATAGACCAAAGCGTTAAATTAGTCAAAATTCAATCTTGATTTTCAGTTTATTTTAGCGTCTCTGGAAAATTCATGAATATAACGCGAATAGCAACAACTATTATCCGTTTAATGCACGGTTAAGACGCAAGAAAAAATAGTTGGATTTCTTACTTATTCAGTGAAAAATTAAACTGTTCAGTTAACTTCAACTGTTGAGTTGATGTGGAAAAAGACGAAAAGATATTTCTCTGTTTATCAACAAAGCAAAAGCAAGAAAGATAATTATAGTTGGTTGTCAATAACTTATGTCAACGAAGTTACGTTTCGAGAAACGAAACATTGAGTGTCAGTCGTTCGCAAATCGTTAATAATGAATTGACAAATTGAAAACTGAAGGGAGAAAGTTTTTTCGCTAGTCCATTTTACCCCACATTAACCTATTTCTCTGCCATTCAGTAGCGAGACGCACGGATTTCTGACAATTCAATTATACGACACTGAGAAATGTTTGCCCGGCGCGTTTCGAATCCCTCCCCAACAGTTTTTCGCTTCGTGAAGTGAGATGGAAAAATCGTCGCTTTATTCCGTTTCCTCGATTAATTTTTTTCTCTCCGCGCTTCGGTCCATACACATTAATTTTTTTCACTTCTTATTATTCTTCCTTTTTTAATATCTTTCACTTTCTCTTGCACTCCGATTATCCCTGGTGCACAAAGTCTCTTTTTCTTTCGTTCTTTCTCCTTTTCGTTTGGAATATTTTTTCTTCAGTCCAGCGAGAGCAAGCGAGATATAAGAGAAGAAAAAAAATAGTATACTGGCTTGATGGGCGAATACAATGGGAGGAGGGTGCACTTGTGTGGAGGGAAATCTGTTGGTGGTAGCATTACTGCGGGTGGATACAGAATAAATAACGCTCAGGTTCCTCAGTAGAAGAATATGTGTTGGTTTTTCCCTCTTCGTTCAAAGCGTCCAGGATTTTCTTCTCTTTCTCAATCTCTCCACATTTTCTTCTCCTATTTTTTCTACTTTCCTTCCTTTTTCAATGCTGAAACACGTGGAAAAAGAAATATTGAGAATGCAATGTTTCGCTAGCCGCGTATTCAGAACGCGAGGCTTCGCTCGTGGAATTAAGAAATGTAAACATTTATTCTTACATCCCGTCATGATTCATGCTTTCCAAATAGTTTTTCTTCCATTCACTCTTTTTTCCTTTACGTTTACATTTAAACGAATATATACATGTATATATTTATGTTTCCCTTTGCATGCTTGCTTCTCCACTTGGCAACGATTTTTAATTACTTTCTTCAAATTCCGAGCCTCCCCTCCGCACTTGGCTTTTTTTACTCCATTCTATATTTATCGAAGAATCTCTCGTTGCGCTTGGAATAAACGAGTGCGAGGGAGTGTCCGGAGTACGATACGGTCCTTCACCGACTATTCAACTTCCTACGTACAAACGCTCCCTCTCGTTAAAAAATTCATATACGAGATGCGTGGGCGTTCTCTCTTCTCATCGCGATTTACACGTACGTTGCATTACCCACTAACCCCCTGGAAAAGCACGCGCGACGACCCTCTTTTCTTTCTCTGCTTCCTCTCTCCCTGACCTTCTTCTTCTCGAGGGTAAAATTTAGCTACACGAACTATTCATTATTTCCTTTTTTTTATTGAAACAGTTATGAAGTTGTTCACAATTAAATCAAAAATTTGCATTTCTATTTCGTTTTGCTTTTTTTGAGCTTGATGTCTTAGTGAAATCTTTTCATTTTTTCTACTAAACAAATCTGGCCACTTTTGTCTACGATTGTATTTCCTCATCATCCTCAATTAACTGAGGATGCATTCTTTTTATTATTCAAAAATAAAATGAATCGAGAAAAATTGAAAACACGACGAGTACAACCAAAGAATATCAAAGGGAAAAACTAGAATGTGATTACAAGGATTTTATTTCTCCGGTAATAAAATATATTTCATTGCTTTTATGCAGAAACAAATTATCATTGTTTGAATTTTTTTTTTTTTAAAGGGTTTCAATAGTTGAATATTTAAAAAAGAAAATTACCATATAAACTATTCGGAAACTTATTTTTTATCTCAATAATTAGTGTATTCCATTTCGATTTCCGATTTTTAATATTTTTTTGGTTTAAAGAAATTCCGATGGCATGCACGATTTTTCATAATATTTTCCTAACCTTTCGAATGCCCTCAATGTAAACAATTGTTTCGCAACTTTGCTGATTATTCGGTGCTCGTTAATTAATCAAACTCTATCAATTCGCGTGAAGCCTCGTAGTGATTTCGGTACAGATCCAATCTCATGACAACAATATTATATAATTTGCGTTGGTGAATAGTGCTCAAACGCACTTTCAACAATTTCATCCCTTGTGGACGAATAAACGTCGAGGAAAATCGAACGTTAATGATTATCGCTTGGCAATCAGCTATTCCGTCATATTCTCATGGTTTCCAGGCAGTTTACCGAAATTTAATTAGCGACGAGACGTTTAGCGTTCTGAATCGATGTGAGCTTCGAATACGAATTTATACAGGGCATTTCAAGCTCAATCACATTGCCTTTTAGTTTGAATACTTTTTGTCATTTTTTAATGTTATTTCATAGGAAAAGTTTCCTCGAACTATTAAACAAATACTGAATTGATTTTCATACTAAATTGAAGGAAATATCACTTACGTATTATTTTCATACGTCAACTTTACTGAGCAGCAATTTTGCCACCTGATTTCGAAAAATTCAGTGCTTTCAGTCGTCAAAACGTCTCGATAAAGTATTTTTTACAACGAATTTTTTCGATCTGGTTTCTGAAATATTTATAAAATCATTCGATGGATCGACTTGAGAAAAAAAAAGTTCGTTGCGCACAATTTTATTTTTATTTTGTATTTTTATATCAAAGATAACTTGCAAAGCCAGATGATGTTGATATTTGTATCGTTGCAATACATTCACAAAGTTTGGTTTTCCGACTTGAAAACAAGATCCAGTAGAAAAATCGGGGTGATTCGAAAAATTAAAAAAATTAATGATTATAAAAATTAGAGACGTGAATTTTTAAATTCTACGTAATTTTTATATTTTTATTTTTCAACCACTCAAAACCCCCGACCAATTATTTCAATGCGGTTTATTAAAAAACAAAAATAAATAAATAACGAAAAGTAAAAAAGCAATTGTTGATTCATCCTTATTGATACTTCGAGACTAACACGCCCCTTTAAATTGACTCGGACGTGAATGCTTTATACGCCACCGATACAGCCAGGTAAAATGACCCTCGAAAGTATCGAACAACCCACGCTGAACAATACGATACTTCGTTGCACCTATATCGGGATTGAAATCACTGTATCCCTTTCTTTCTACGTATATATGCTCAAAGGGTGAGTCGCCCACCAAGGTAGAGAGGTGTGTTTCGCGTGTACCAGGAGTTTCGCACATCGACGCTTTGTTTTCCCATTGACTGACGGATACACAACCGACGAATTAGCCAAACGCGTCGATTCGAGGCATCCGCCTATATACATGGATACTCACAAACATAACTACGAGACGTCTCACGTGAAATGTCTCCTCTCGAATAATCTTGTGATTAATAAAATCCAAAAATGCGCACCGGAAAAAAAAAAAAAAAAAAAATTCGTTCATAATTTTCTTGTGCATCCAATTTTGTTGATCTTTGTCTGAGAATAAAGGAGTTAACTTTTGGTTTAATTTTTTCTTTTTTTTTATAGCACAATTATCTTGTTTATTAGGATCATTATTTTTCAACATAGCTGTCAACAGTAGGGAATAGAGGATAATTGTTTGCATTCATAATTAATGGGAGAGTATACGACATTTTTTATTTGGTCGGTGAGTGAGCTTTATAGTTGAAATATGTTTGTCGAATTTAACATGAAATTACCCATATATTGAAGACATATATATATATATGTATATGAAAACACGAGTGGAAGAGCTGTTGCTATAATGGCCCATAAAACAGAATAATCGTCGAATGACAGGATCCGATGTCCACGTTCTCTATTTACGTACGAGCGAGTTGGTGCGAATTTGGACCAGTCAGTGAGAGTTTAGGCCATTTGCTTTTCTTTCGATCGGTGGTGTTTTCATCTGCATTTACTTGTCGGAATTTGTTTGTTATGTAAAATCAGAGAAGCCACTACATTTGGCTCTTTTATTCGGAATTCTACAAAATATAGCGAAATTCCAACACAGCAGTGGACACGGTGTAGTGTAAATTCGATGAATTATTGCGTTCGATCAAATACCAAATTCATTGATTACGACGAACAAAAACCTCGTTTGAAAATTCAAATAGCAATTATATATTATCATTATTTTCCAACAAAATAGTGATAGCGGAGTGAATAAAAAAATAAAAATAAAAACAACTCGATAAGCCCTTCAACCAAAATTTGACCCTATGCAATTCAGAAAAATGACCAACGATATCGCCATGCTCATCAACTTCCAAACCGTTTTATGGGGGCGTAAATTTTTAATGCTTGCCAAGATTTCGGATAGTTCTTTTTACGACTCTTTCATTAACATATGAAAAAAGAAGGTTACTTTCGTTTTTTAAGATTCTACAAAATCTTACGAAAGAGAGTATTTTATTTTCGAACTTTATATCAATCGATAGTTAACGATTTTTACGAGAAAAAATTAAAAGCAGTGATAAGAAATTTTGGGAATTTCCATCATTCGAATAGATAAAAATTATAAAATTCATATGAAAAATTAACCATCGAATCTTTTCACCTTACAACAATATTTTTTTGAAACTTTA
Organism: Campoletis sonorensis; assembly: GCA_013761285.1. NCBI lineage: Eukaryota > Metazoa > Arthropoda > Insecta > Hymenoptera > Ichneumonidae > Campoletis > Campoletis sonorensis. Next base: position 762,887 of record JACEOJ010000101.1, on the reverse strand, counting down.
TGAATCTAATTTTGTAACTCATTGTTAAGCAATGAAAATCGTCGTTGAATGAATGTTCATCATTAAAAGCATTTATTTCTCATAAAATATCCAGTTCTTGATTAACTCACGTTCACTTTTTTTGAAATATATAATTTCATACGCAAATGAATTCGTATGTTCTATATATAAATATATATTCGCGAATAATGTGACTATTATATAACGTACGACGAATGATGAACCTGGCTCTAATTCAATCTCGAAATTCTCTTTTCCTCCAATATTCTTGTAGCAATTCATGAATACGCAAGAGTATGTGATTCATGCATATATATTTGTTCTAAAGTAATAATCAAGAAGTTGCAGTCTCGCTCATACGTTTCGAAGTACAACTTTGATGGCGATTTTCTTAGGATTTTCGAGCGAAAGCTCATTCCTTATTTTCTCTTTCTCTTTCTCCCATTTATCTCATGGTCTCTCGTTTCGTCTCCAATCGTAACTTTGATTGGATGATTTTCTCGAGCTCCTCCGTGTCATTCAGAAACCCTTCCACTTTTTCCTCTATATATTTATTCCTTCAACTCATCGTTCTATTTCCGCGTTTCCCTGCACATTTGACATAGTCTGACGGAGATATAATATAACGAGACGCCTGGGATATTCTCCTCATGTGTATGTATACGTTAACGCCCTCTGTATTTGTGACACTGTGCACTAATGAAACGTGCATGCGTTCGTATATACCCGAGTAACTTGGTCTTCATCACGAGCAGGCAAACTACGTGACACACAGAAATCTCCGCCGGTAATTCACGTTGAATTGTCAAGGGGATTGGTGCATCGCTGCTTCTCATTCATATTGAGATACATGAACCATTTATTGGCTTCTGTGTATTACGTAAACATTAATAGCCTCTCGTTAAGGTAGATTTCAGTTCAACGTTGATTACATTCAGATTGGTAAATCTTCATCGTCTTTTCCTGTCGCACCAGCTCTACTTTGGATTCAAGTTTTCTCACGGAACTTCCACTGAGAGAATATGGACTCGATCGAGGTCGAGGTTCTTTACGATTATGTGTTTAATGTTTGAGGTTAGGGAGAAAAAAAAGCGCAATATGCAAATTAAATTGACGTCTCACAAGTTCGAGACGACACAGATGTTTGTTTTTTTTCTTTTTTTGGTTGGAGATGATTTTTTTCTTAAAATTTATTTAGATTATGAAGAAACGATGCAGAAATAGTTGGTGACAGACGCGCAAAATGAATGTATCCATAGTTCTTGCAGGTAAGAAATGGTGAAAAAAAAAACTTGTCACTTCCAGGAAATTGCAGAGGAGGAAAAGTTTTTCTGCCTGGTGTGAAATGTGCCGCACATAAATGTTGTTTAATATTATTATACAAGCTTGCATCGTAATTTTATGCTATAATTCCACTTTTCTGCATGCAGCAAACCCTGCAAAATACTTCGTTCTGTCGTTAGAGTTGCAGTAACGATATTTTTATCACTTTCGCTTACATATAGAGCTTATAACTGCATATATCTTCGAGCAATATCACCCCGTGCTTGCGAAGTTTTAAGACAAAGTTTTTTTACTCGTCAAGAGTTTGAAACGACCCTCCTCTTATAATATTTACACGTTTCACTCGAGTCGTAGCAAAATCTGTTTTGATATTATTTCCTCATTCTTTTTTCCACTCTTTTCTCTTCTCTTACGCTACAAATACAACATTTCAACGTTTTCTTCGCGTGACAACGATACAAGAATTCTTTCGTTTTTCTCTCATCAATCTCTCTTTTCAAACGACGAGGAGTTTAAATTGATGAAGAATTGTTGTATTTTTCAACCTTATCGAATTCTCTGGGAGTGCATGGAGTTAATACAGACTCGATGGCTGATCTTGTTTTACATTTATATTTCTCTCAGTATCGAGTTTATTACCCACAGTTTTTTTTATATTTTTTTTTTTTTTAGTTAAAGTCGATAGCATAAATGTTTGGCTTCTTTTTCCCACGGTTTTTCACATCCTTTCCATTGGCTTGTACGAAAAAGAAGTTAGAAAAACAGCAATGAAATTGCACAATAAGGAGCTTCAAGGGATAATATTTTTTCATTCGTCCACATTTTTATTTTTGTATCTTCGTTGCAGATCTCAAAGGATTCTAGCGTTTGCACATTGGCAAAACTTTCGCAGCCATATATAGAAAACATTTGGCTACAGAGATTAAATAACGATTTATCGAAAATCAGAATATTAGGTTCATAGATGTATTCTGCACGAGTAAATAAACCTCCAATTCATTTGAAACATCAAAGTTTCAACGATAAAATCGGTTTCCGCATTAGCATTATGAGATTAAATTACTAAATAGTGGCTTCTTGAATTTAATTTCAAATAGAATATCATTTGGCGAATAAATCACTTCACGGAACGTGAATGTATTTCTGATTCATTACAGAGTTAAGTTTATTCGTTTGTAATAATGCAATCGTTCTCTTGTGGGCGATCGGGCGAACTAGGGCGTTTCACGGTGAGCATATTCTCATATTCTCACAATAGTATTATTATTGCGAATAGTAATTACAACAGTAATGATTCTAATATTAATCCCAGAAGCACATGCAAACGTTCTTTTCAGGCTTCTCGCGAAAGTCACTGGAGAGACGATTTGCTCACTCTGCGACTTTTTCCTTGAATTGATGAAGTCGTAATTGTTGGAATCGATTTTTTTTTTGTACTAAATTGAACCTTTAATCTTTCTCAACAAATTTCACCTCTAAATTTGCTATATTCAAACGATTAGCGACATCGATATTTAACTATAATGATGAAAAAATAACAGCCCCTTCGCGCAGTGCCAAGCAGTAATAAATCGGAAAATTTCGGTGAAAGTCAAATTTAGACATTCGGTGGACTTCCGGGGTAAATTATAGTGGTAATAATACCAATAACAATAATTCATTTCGCGTTGAATAGGAGAGATGATTTTTGCATATCAAACAGTATGATTTACACGACGTTCAAGCCACTCTCGATTCGATCGTTTATTTTCATTAAATTCTCCCCCTTCGCACTCTCCACATGAGTCTCTGAGTATATTCGACTCTTGCAAACACACGCGAGATATTTTTCAACCCTGCCATGCGTTATTCAAACGAATCGCACTGATTTTTTTCCACCCTCTACCTTCCTCGCTCACCCTTCGCGTAAGTCTCGCGTAAAGCAAAAATCGAAAATGACGTCGATGGGGAAACAGTGAAAAACTACGTCTATCTCTTTTCCCTGAGAGACTCCTGAGAGATTTGAATATTCCCTCGAGTTGCCGAATAGAGAAAGCTCTTATTCACATTCTTTCGTCAACCATCCACCTTTAAGATCTTTTCTTCTCCCCATTCGCTCACACGAATCCAAACACGAAGCCATTGTTTCAACGAAAGCTTTTTTTTCGATGCTTCAGAAAAAAAATGGGTGGAAATTGTTTAGGGCTTTTTGTTGATTACAGTTTTTCTTAAAAACGGGTTTAATCGATGGATCACTTTATTTCAACACGAAAGTGATTATGTTTTTTCCTTTTACTCCATTGTAAAGAAATCGGAGCTTTTCTCATTAAACCCGTCGAATTTTTAATTCATTTTTGCAATTTCTTGGTCGGAATAGTAACAAATTAGTTCAGCCAATGACAGTGTCTAGAATGAAAATCATGATGCAATGAATAAAAGCGAATTATGTCTGAAATATAGAAATCGTTATTAATCTTTGACAGATCAAACACCCTTGTTTTATCTGTGGAAACATCTTGTTTATTTGTAAACGTGAGATCACACGATGTAGTTACATTGTAGGTCATTCTTTCGATGTATATATTGTTTTCTTTTCTCGATTTCATTCACGCGATTTTCGGTATGCCGTTTGTTTCGTGCGGGGTGTTTGTATCAATCAACGAGTACCGGTGTGGCCGAGGACATGAAAAATGAATTCGATTCGCTGTCAGTATGAAACCGCGGCAAGCACGCAATGGCTAAACGGTGATTCATAGGAGTACTCATTTATATATACATATACATTTTTAAATGGTTAAATAAAAGGGCGTTTGAATGATGCTCAACGAAGTAAATCATACGCCTTTATAGCTTTTATACATGTCGATGTATAAAATACTGTAATATATATGACGAGACAGAGAGAAGCAGAACGATGAACGAAGGGAAGTGTGAAAGGAGACGTGGAATAACGAATGCGAGAGGGCTTCTGAATTGTCGGAAAGGCGAATTGTTCGTTCGACAAGTATTAATCGGATTTATGGCACAGGAGTGCAAAGCTTTCGTAATTTCCAAGCTCTGTTTCTCTCTCTCTCTCTCTCTCTCTCTCTCTCTCTCTCTCTCTCTCTCT
>JACEOJ010000101.1:730745-758505 GCA_013761285.1 Campoletis sonorensis | reverse complement strand
TCTCTCTCTCTCTCTCTCTCTCTCTCTCTCTCTCTCTCTCTCTCTCTCTTTCTCTTTTCTACTCTTTTGTTCTCTCAATTCTCACGCTTTTCGTATTTGAGAATTTTGCAACGACCAAGCAAAACGATAAGTATACGCGACTGACACGTTTTTCGATTGGTTCGAATCTTTCAGAGTCTTGGAAAATTGGAAAATTGCCAGAATACTCTCCAACAGTCTTCTATCGTTTTCCTCCACTCTCATCTTACTATCGTGCTCTACTTTTTTCATTTGTTTTTTTTTTTTTTTTTTTTTTTCATTTATTTTGTCTGTCTCTTGATCTCTTTAGCTCCGACTCTTTCGAATATATAGCTCGTTACTATTTACTTCCTAGACACGTGGCGAGAATATACACGAAGAATTCTTTATGAATGAACATCCAACCTTACGTTTAATTTATTCGATCCTCTCGCCAAAGAATATTTATCTCTTGTGCCAGATACTTTGGCAGCCAAAATCCTCACTCTCAACAACATCCCGACACAACGAGATATATGAATTTACTTTTACTACTCCCATTGGATTTATTTCAGATTCGAGCGTCTTCGTATAATCACTCGATCGCGATCCATTTATTTAAGTGATTTTATGCTTTTTTGGAATATCGGAATTTTCTTCAAATCTCACATAATAAATAAAAATTTTAAACTAACGGATCTGACTCATGATTGGAATAATTCGGAGCTTTTAGAAATTGTTTAGTGGAATTTATAATTGAATTATTGAAAAAAGTGAATAAAAAAATTCTGTATTATCCATATTTGCGTAAAATTGTAACTACACACGCTGAAATTTGAGCGTTTAATAAACCTCGAGCAGATAATATGTTTCTTAAAACGAGGCATTTCATTTGAAATAGCAAAAGCTGCGGTGGTCCATGGAACAGGATCTGAGCAATCTAATCTCTCTTTTTTTCAATCCATTTGTGTTTCCTCTAGCGTGATTGGCCAAAGCCATGAATGCATGTAATCCTCCTTGTGTACCTGACGATGGGAGGTCTTTTTTTTTCTTTTGGCTCCACAGGTATAACATCTTTTCCGCTGCTTTTTTCATGTTCGGCAGCCCTTGAAATTTTTTCCCCCGGAACCACAAACAATACGAGACTTTTACCTGGTTTGTGTCCACAAAAAAAATTCTATATCTATATACACAGGACCCTCGTAACACGGAAAAAATTAAAAAATTTGTTCCTGCCATAAAAACTCTTATTTCCCGTGAATCTCGAATGGTTCGCGTACAACGTCTAACAAGAACGTCGCTTATCGTCAACCCAAAAAATCCGTAGTCTCCCACAGTCGTAAAATTAAAGAAAACATCCGGAAGTTTGGTGAAGAAATTTGACTTCGTATCGTGTGTGAAAAGTTTTGTTTAGTTATCGCGCGTTTAAATTAGTTTTCCATCTTTCCGAATGTTTTCCCATCACTCCTCACGAATCCCTACGAACATTGTTATTATTTTTATCGAATCTTTGTTATCACATCGCTTGTGTCGATAAAATTTTTTTTCTAATTACATTATAAAGTCTGGATTCCTTGTTTTCTCTCGTAATTTTTTTTTCGACTCACAATTCTGCAGGGGTAATTTTTTGGTTGTCTTCATTGAGTTGTTGTTCTCGATAATCAATGGTCGATATGACGAGAAGCGTCGAAACCTTAATTCGAAAACGTTACGTGTAGCTGTGGTCTCTCGTTTTTCTCGTAAATTCCCTGTTTTTTTTTTAATTTTTATTTTTATTTCTCTCACCCTCCCTCGGTTCTTCACTCACCAAATATGAAGAAAAAAACACGTTTTATGTCTATATAGAAATAAATCTATAGAAACATCAATATTCTTTCCCGTATTTCTCTCAATATTGGTAAAGTAATTAATAAAACAAAAAACAAAACGAAAAAAGTATGAAACAAAACGAAAACCCATTTTTTTTTTGGATATTTGCCCTGCAGACTAAATCGATATTCATTCATTTTAATTGCTTTCGCTTCTAGGTACCAATTTGTCCGTGATTACATTTTTCTCTTCTATATACGTTTTCTATCAATTAATCATCCGAAACATTGCAGTAGATCTTTTCTGCTTGTGATTTTAATGACCAAATAAATGTTGCAAGTAGCGTTTTGCTTACGACGACGATTATTTTTTCTTATTGAATTTTATCATTTTTTTCGACGTAGCTGCGATTTTTTTGCTCGAGAGACAAAATTTTGCAAACTTTATTCTCCACCAGTGGGAATTTCTTTGATTAGAGATACGAGATTGGTATCTCGTATTTTTCGATCGTCATAATATCGCGTTTGTTGGGGGACAGAGTAATCTCGAGCTGTCCATCTCCAGTCGCAAATTTCCCATCTGCTTATCTATCTGGAGCACAATTAAAATCATATACACACCCATATATATACATATACAAACATGTCTTGTCTGTGTATTATGTAAAGAGAGATGGGACTATTCAACCGTATCAAGTTTCATCCGGTCGGACACCCCCTGTCGATTATCGCGAGATCCGAGCTGATGCAAAAGCTTTTTCTTTCTCCCTTATTTCTCATTCTCTCTTGTCTATCTAAATTCTAAATCGAGTTTCGTCAATGGATCAACCGATGCACCCGTCGCGTCACTCGTTTGCTCCAACATCAATTCGATCGGCGTTGTGGATTAGTTCGGATCGAAATAGAAGAAAAAAAAAAAGAAAAGAAAAATGAGGGAGAAAGCGTGAACCAGCGCCATTAGAACGAGGGGATGAGGGTCAGAAAGGTATATCCTCACTGTTTCACTCTCCTTCCTCTCTGTTTCTCTTCACATTATATGGACCAAGAGAGAAAGAGCGAGAGTTGTGGAACATTTTTATTCTGTGTATGCACACCTGGCTTGGGCAAATGTTTCACGTTGCATTGAATTTTCCATTGATTTTTTTTTCTTCTCTTATCGAGATTTTGTTGGAAACGTTGTGTCAATCGTGTCGAGAGAATTTTTATGGTTAAACGTGAATCATCGACACGATGTTGAGTACATAATAACGTAGATTCCAAATAAATCGAACAAACATCTGGTAATTCTCCGATTTTATGCAGCTCATAAACTTATTTTAAAAAACCTTTGAAATATCGATTCTTTTTTTTGTTACATATTCATTTCATTTTTCTGCAGGTAATGTACGCTGTTTTTTTTTCCTTCTTTATTTATTGGAGATTTGATGAACCAAATGCTAAATGTTTTGTGATAATTTTACGGTCGTAACGGATTGGCGTGTCTAATGTAAAAATTAGCTTTCTCTTCATCGTACGTTCGGTGTGTATAATAATAAAAAAAAGAAAAACATATAAAACATCCGAGAAGTAGATTTTTGAAGGCAATCGTACGGCGCGAAAAATTGTCAGGGCAGCTGGCGTTGCCACAAGCGGGTTCTATTTTCTACAGAATCTGTCGTAAAATCTCTGCTTGGTATTTTCAGCGAGAATGAAGGTGTAGAACGTCTAACGAGGCAGGAATCCGTGTAACGTTGAGTTCTCTGGGTTTAAGGGAAGTTTGAGGCAAGGGAGGTACCGTAAATGGAAAGAAAAGAAGAAAAAAAAATCTGTATACATATATAGGTCTATTGAAAAAGAGAAGAAAACGAGAAAATAGATCTTCTTGCAACCGTTGCAAGAAACGAATAGAAAAACGAGCCGAAGCCAGAGGCCAGAGGAGCGATCTTATACAAGCACATTCTCTTCGCACTTTTTTTTTCTCCCTATTTTCATACCCAATAAGTACGTGCACAGCCGTGAATATTTTACGGTAAGAAAACGTCGCGAGAAAATCCATTCGCGAAACGCGTTACGATTGTTATTCGAACTAGTTGCAAATTGCAACCGTCTCGTGAACATTAACTTCATTTTCCTCGCGTATTTGCTATCCTTACCAGCCTTTAATTGTTTCTCTTGTTTTATTTTTATTTCATGGGATTTTCGCCATTTTTTTACACAATCAGTTTATATACCTTTCGTCTTACTTCATTATTCGGAAATCTGTTGTTGTTTATTTCAAAACTGTGTGTTCGCAGGTTTTTTTTACGAAATTTACCTCCTGGCTGTTTGCATCGGCAAAAATACGTTTTTTTTTTACCACCAAACGAGTTTGATGTTGTATTATTGTTTTGTTCTTTCTTCAATGTTGCCTATAGAAAAGTGGACCAAGATGAGTTTGAATTTCAAGTAATAATACATGTCGCTTCAGCAGTATTGAAGTTTCATAGTAAAATTATTTCTGAGAAGTGAATAAATGTGTAAAATGTGGCGTCTTTCAATTCATACCGCCATTCAGTTATTTCTGCGGTATGAACGACACGAACTTGCGGAAGAAAACCGTATCCTCGAGATCATGCGATTTTGTCACTGAGAGTAGGATCCGCGTTTATTCTGTCGTGTATGTGCCGGAGAATAATTCCTTCTCACTTCTTATGAATATATTCATCCTCTCGTACTCCGTCGGTTTGCTCGGTGACAAGCTAAATTCCGTATTCTTTACCTGAAGAAACGCACCTGCGTACCGGGATTTTCATTTTGACTGAACGAGAGTGTCGCATTTTGCGAACGGTGAAAGGACGCGAGAGTAAAGAGAAGAAAATGAAGAGAGAGAGAGAGAGAGAGAGAGCGAGAAAGAGAGATAGAGAGAGAGAGAAGAGAAAGAGAAGAAGAATAGAAAGAGAGGGATCAAGGGTAAATGGCTTGTGGGACAGGTACATGAGTTTTCTTAGTCAACAGATTTGGTCTCGCTTTGAAGAATATTTTTTCGGGTGGAGATGGATCAAGAGGAACCGAGAGGAGAAAAGAGAGAGAGGGATAAAAGTTATACATGTGTGAAATAATTATAAAAAGCAACGAAAAAGCCAAACCTCCAGAGATAGAAAGAGAGAGAGAGAGAGAGAGAAGAAGACAACGGTAAATCAATGGTTTTTTTCTCTTGTCATCTCTTTTTTCCTCCCTCATTACTTCTCCTTCGTCGTTCTCTCTCTTTCTCTCTCGTGCTGCACTATTAGCCTGAGACAGGTGATTATAAAACGACCAACAGTTTAAACCTCCTCCCCTTCCTGTCGTTCCAGCAGTTCGAGACAAATCTCCAAGGGGATCGAGACGGAATTCGTTACCTCGTGAAATTTGCATTTCTCTTGTCCCCTGTACGTACCTCATCCATTACCCTTCGACTTTCATCCCTTTATTTCATCTCCTGCTGTCCACTCGTTAAACCGTACAATGTTTTGCACCGTGACAAGTGATTTTTGTAAAATATTTTACAGCTCTGGGACTCCATGCCACTTTTGCTTCATTTGTCGAAAAGAGAAAGAAAAAAAAACAAATATATTAGCCTGCCACTCACACGGATACAGTTCCATTTCACGTTTTCTGTTCCCGACAAAAAAAATTTTTATCGTAGATTCCAATTTTTTTCAAACGTCAAAAGTCCCTGCAATTCTTGCAAACGTATTAGTCGCTCATATTTTTCAACAATAATATTTGGGTCACGTGTTCCTATTCATTATTCTTTTCCATTGTTTTCAAACATGACGGTTCATTGAAGTATTTTTCAACACAGGCATTGCTATTTTATTTTACAAACTTACAAACCGAATGTATATCTATTGCTGGAGGTAAAAAGAATCAAAAAATTCAACGATCAACGGACTTAGCTCGTCAGATATATTATGAAGCTTCGTCGATGACAAATCTCGTTGATTGGTTGAACAAAAGCTGAAATTAGTAGTAACGCAGTCATAAGTTGATTAAGTGATTCCATGAAATATGACGATTTTAATATTTATACTTTAACCAATTATTTATCGAGGCCATGACGTTTTTCTTTTTCATTTGAATACATTGGTCGTGTTTCAATTATTTGCTGAAATAATTGGCATGGATATTCTTTTGATAAACGGTTGAAATGATTTTTGGAATTCAGGTGCCTCGATCGACTGCAGGCGAGTGAATACAACACAAGCCCCTTTTCATCGTGGCAAAGGTATACGAAAAGAAAATTGGTAGAAAAAAAATCGTACTCCTTCGTGTGTTGGTCACATAGTTCGGGGTTGTGTTTACGTTGGCGTGGTCGTTGGTCCACGACCCAGGGGTTCTTTGTCGCTTCTTTAATCCCGTCTGTATCCCTGGCGAACCAGTATATATTTATATTCGAGTTGATCCGTAGCGTTGGTTAAAAGAGAAGGAGAGACGATGGGACAAAAAGGCAAAGAACTGGGCGAAAGGAGTGACGAGATGAAGGAGAAGAGGGAGGTACTCGATACACCAAAGGAAGAGGAGACTCAAAGACCTTCGAGGCGATGTTTCCTCCCTCTTAGTCTCTTTTTCATCCTCCTTTTAGTTTGTGTCGTACGAACACGGAGCCAGGGTGGTTTGACATAATGTTAAACTGAGGCTAGATCGCGTGCAGATAAACTAAACGTCAAGTTGTGTGGGTTTAACCCCCAATGTATATATGCATGTGGCATAAATTTATTTTTTACTTCAATTTCGTCGATTTTCTCTTTAGCTTGATGGGGATTAAAAAAACCAGCGTGTTTGGCGCTGCTTTTACAAACTCTTTCTCAACCCCGCCGTTCGCCTCATTTCTCTCCCTCTCTCTCTTTCTCTCTCTCTCTCTTTCTCGTTCTTCCGTCTCTTTGTCTATGGCTTACTCTTCTTTATTATTGCTATTCATTTTTGGCTTCCTTTCTCTCTCTCTTTCTCTCTCTCTCTCTTTTAAACCCCTCAAAGAGAAATCCGTATTCTAACCCATCTTATAAGTCCTGATAAAAAGTAAAGCAGTATTGAATTAATTGAAGAATTGTCGTTGTAACGACAAAATGTACTTACGAATTTATTCAGCATATTAAGAGTGGGCTTTTCGAGGGTGAAAATTATGCTTAAGTGTCCCGTACTGCTCCAGAGAACTCTGAGCGTTCAAGGGGGATGGAGTGGGAGTTGGAAGAGGGCGAAGAGAGAGTGGTATAAAATGAATTTTCGTGAACGGGCCGCACGAGAGTACTCGAGATTCAAATTCGATTTGGTCGTTCCACCACGGAAACAGCATCCCGAGGTAAAAAGGGGAATGGAACAGCCAAGTGGACGACAAAAACCGGCGAGGAGCACCTCCGCCTTCGTCCTTTATTCTACATATGCTGAAAAGAGAAACCAAACTAAATGGAATGAGATAGAAAAAAAAGGAGAGAGAGAAAACGAAAGAGGAATAGAAACAGTGAACTTTAAGAACACGAGAGCTCATGCTCATTTCGACATCTGTGTTGACGCAACAATGCTCGCGAACAAAGTTACCACGAGCCACTCGTATATGTACATCTGTATGTGGCCATTATTCTGGAAGGAAAAGTTACTTTAATGAAATACAAAGTTACCATTTTCTCACCGTTTACTGTCCTAATAGATCGCATCCATACAAATTTTTGTTTATCAATTTTTAAACAATATTGTATTGAGTTTCTTGAAAAATATTTGTTACTCACATTTCGTGAGTAGAACATTTTTTTATTTATGGTCGATTCGTATTACAGCATGACAGATTAATTTTCAATAATTTTTGAGCGATTTTAATTAATTTAATGCACCACCGCTTATTTTTTTCTTAAGACATTCTCTTCGCGTTCACTATTCCGTTTTTTTTTAGTTTGTTAGATTTCAAATAATAGCAATATGTTTGTAAATATATTTTTTAAGGATTAAATTACTCGCTGCAACATTAAAATGATGACCCTCAGAAAATGTGGACGCAGTGAAATTGTAGAACATTTCTCAAGGATCAACATGAGGTGGTACATTAAAGACGTTCAAAATTTACGATTATTATTATAAAAATATGGTAGCAAATATATGACATCGTGAAACGTTGCATTTGTTACTTGACGGTTTTGCAAATTTATCGTCATTTATATATTTCTAGGTTAATGAGACGAGCTGTGATCTAAATCCATCGTTAATTTTTTTAATTACCATTGCATTTCAATTCAACGATAATTTTATTAGAGTGATTTTACCGCGTTAATCAGGTCAAAAGAATCCAATAGTTTTTACGGGTTGTCAAGGAATATTGGCAGGTAATCAATATTTAACTGTCCATTCATTTGGCAATTCACAATGAAACGCGAGAAGTCTCGAAGCAAAAATAAGCGATTGAAAGGTTCGGGGACGTCATGAAAAATATTTTTTACACAACAAATTGAATTTCTATTTTTGACATCCTGCCCATAAAGACCCTCCGCACAGGACCATATTCAAAGGGCAAAATGAACACATATTGTGATTATTTGCACATGTTTTACATGCACTAAATTTGGAATCACTGAACAAGATGTACTTTATATGGTTTCGAGAGCATGGTTGCTCATTGGAGTATACGCAGGAGTGGAGAGTAGCGCAACACAACGCACGATGTAAAACACTTTTGTGATTCATTCGTAATCTCGGCGAGTAAATAATGGCAAGGACGCCAACTAATTTTCGCGCTGTCGCATAGTCTCTTTGTCTATCTCCAATCCCCAGCTTTTGCACATGAGGCCATTTCGGACCAATGAATGTTTAATTCGCTTCTACTACACCACGTTTGGATCAAAGCTCGCAAAAGCTTCTCCACACAGTGTGTGTGTAATCGTGTCCGGAATATAAACCGTGCACGCGGATTAGGAAATTTTGCGGATAACATTTTTCCTTCATTTTGTTTTCCACGATAACCCTTGCCATGCGAAATTAAATAATAATAGTGAATCCAGTGCGCAATGAAGAGTGTGGAATGGGGGATGCGCGCCTCGTGTCGATTTTGCGTTGACGAGTACCCTCAACATCGCTACGTTAGCCACTCCCACTTTTTTTTTATCGATGCACCCGATTGGCTATCGGTCTTATTTTGACAATACAGTCTGCCGCTTTGTGGCTGATCAAAAAATGTTGAAAATTCACGTAAAAATGTTGAGGATCCACAAAAACAAGGGACAATTTGCAATTCTTCATTATCCGGGGGACGAATGATTGATTTTGACCATTTTCTCTTAAGATTTAGTTTAATTTGTGCACGATTGCAGTGGGTCCTGCCTATCAGCTGAAAAAATACGTCACTCCAGGAACGTGACTTTTGCAGCAATCAGTATACAAACGTACTTTTCTGTGACAAATGAGCGTGCGATTGAATTCTTTTTGTTTGTTTTCACTTTTGTCGTATTCTCGTATTCCCTTCCGTAGTCCTTGACGTTCAAAAACACTAGTTCAACTCTACATTATAGTGGACATTCTCGAATAAATTTTTGACGTTTATTCAATTTTCAATAATATCGTGACGCTAATTAACTGACATTTGAGAGCTCTTCTCAACCGATCGGACAGAATATTCATCATGAATTGATCAAACTTTTTTCATCAATGAGCTTTTCTTCGGCAATTGTCGGCTCGTTTTCATGAAAAATCTAGCAGGCACTGCGATAATAACGGAATCGGGACAATGGAGATCGCACTCTAATCCAGACCAAAGGATTTAATAGTAATCCACCTTTATCACATGAAATGGATAACAAAGATCCGTTCGCGCGTCACTCTCGATCTCTCCCCCCGGCCTTTTCATTGGACAATGCGTTAACGTACCCTTTATTTAACCGAGATATACGCTGATACGCATACACGTATAGTTAAGTACAAAGTAAAACGACACTCTATCCCAGTATGCGTGATTAAATTATACAGTTTTGGTGATAAATTTTTACCTCGCACTAGTGCAATCTCTGTTTTATACCTTCGCCATCTACGTTACAACGCGGACTACTCTATTCTTTATCCTACGTGCCTATATCGATATACACTTTTCGTAATAAAATTCCGTTGGGTAAAGCAAAACCTGAGTTTCATGCATAGCTATCAATCGTATGGTGTGAGCATTCAGAGAAGCCTTTTTTTTGAAAAATATCACTGAGCTGTCAATTGGTACAGTGGATGTCAGGATCGTTAAAATTTATCGTATTGTCGTAAACAAATGTTCGTAGTTTCAGAGTAAAATTTTTCAGAGAAATGAGGCAATATACGAGTTTAGAGTTTTATATTTCGGTTCGATAGTCATTATTTTTATTGTTTACGAAAAAAAAACGTTGGTGCTATTTTTTTTTTCGGGAATCTTCTTCGTTAATGAAGTTTGCATCTGTTTTTTATTTTTCTGTATACATACGGTTCAATTACTTGTACGTTTTTTCGTATATTTTGCGAATTCCAACTGATTTTTTTTCTATCTACAAAATGTTCCGAATTGTTTGAAATTGTAACAGAGATGTTTTGAAACATTAACAGACTCGGCGAAAATTCGAATATAGAGATAAACAGAACGGTAATTTTTTCTTTCTCGAAAGGATGATTGAAGAGAAAAAAAATCGGAGATCGAATTTCCATTTGCCACGTTTTATTCATGATTTGTGTCTGATAAATTCCAAGTTTTTGCAACCGGAGGAAAAAAATTTGAAGTCGCAAATGCAGGAAATTCAATTTACTGATGCTTTTAAATTCAACATATCAAACTACAGAAACGATTTGACGGTGAAATACGAAGATTTTTCAAGGGTCTCTTAAGATCGGAAGGATGAGATTATCAGAGCAAAAGGGTTTATAAATATTGAGGATCCTCTTTCTGTAGCATCGAAAATAAGAAAGAGATGCAGAATGAAGAAAGAAGCTGACTTGAAGCGGATTTGGCTTACCATAATGCTGAGCGCGTCAGAAGTTTTAGATTTCGTTTCGTTCCGCGCAATCTCTTTCATGCATCTTTATATTGTGAGAATTTTTCACGACCATTCAACACTAACCATCAAATTCATTTTGTATCCATTAAAGTTTCATATTTCCTTCCCAAAAATCAACTTTTTCATTTTATTTTTTGTTCTCGACGAATTCAACGAAGTAATTATTTGCACAAAGCATCAATCGCGGGTTACAAATTGATATCGAATTTCCTTATATTTGATTCCATACTCTTTTTCACGTCGTTGACCAATGAAACGGAACCATAAAAACCGGCAGTCAGAATGCATGGAAAACGTATATAAAAAGATAAATAAACGTGAAGCGAATCGATGATAAATTTGCCATTGCATATTGACACAAAAGTGACCGAGTCCGCGGATCACGCTTTTGATTGAGTATTGACAGAGTATGATTGGTATTTAATTTTCGGAGAAGCGCCCAAACTTTAAATAATTAATAGGATTTCATAAACCAACAACAACAACAACAACTACAAAACGACAAAAACTAAATAGTATTTACCGAGAATTAATGGGTATTCTCACGTTTAAACGTTATGCATCATCGGTGTGGAAGTTGATGGGTTGAAAATTCAGGACTATATCGTTTCGTTTTGCATCAAACGGCTTCGAGTTCGATATCCACATATCGCTTTAGGAAGCTTTATAGTAAATATAATAACAACAAAAGAGTAAAGCAATCGTTGCATTTCGGTTCAGCTTGTAGCACGTTCGGAGTAAATATTGGATTACACACCGATCGATTTTCCTTCCGTCCAACGTAAATGCCTTTGTACGAATGTACGTGAATTATGAGGTCTGCTTAAATGCACTCTCGATATGAAAGATGAATATTTTTTCTACGTGAACAAACTTCATTCACAGCTGATGAATCGTTAATTAATTCCTACCGATAGTGTATCGAATATACAAAAAATTTATTTCACAAAGCATCGTTGAATCATTCGAAACTCGTCGATGGTTTTCTATGAAAACGACAATATTCATTTTTTTTTTTTATACAATCCAAACTAATACCTCATAGATTTGTATAAATATTTCTTTTCTCTTCGCCTTAAAACCCACTAGTTTATTTTCAACCCTCTACACCCCACTTCTGTTCTCCTGTGAATAAGAGGATTGGAGGGGCTGACCTAAACCGATAAATAGTCGCGTAAGTGCTTACAGCGGACTCCTTTTACCGTAGAATTATTGGATACAGTACTTTTTGTGTGTGTATACATATATATACAGATTTAGGATCTATATCCTTCTGGTTTATATTGGTATATTCCCAGTAACCATGTGGTAGAAAGAAGAGAGAAAGAGAGCAAGAGAGAGAAAGCAAAGTACACCACGCTTCGCCCAACTTCGAAAGGAAGATAGAAACCCTTCCTCTCGTCGTTGGTACCGCTTTATATCCGGTTTTCGAACATTGCCAACAATGTTTATCAGATAATCAATAATTCAACTCTCATATTGGTAACAAAAGAGATTGTATATGTTGAGAATCACGAGTACAAGTAATTTAGTTCATGGGCGTAGCACATTTCCACTCATATTTATATTTATGTTTGAAACTCGATCACCTCTTAATCTTCTTCGTCGCGGTTTTTTTTCATCAGTTTTCTTTTATATAATATTTTTTTTTGTTCATGTCCAAGTGTGTGATTGATGAACAATCGTTCGACAGTACACAAAACACATCATACAGAATTTCAAACTTCGCAGCTAAATTTTGCGTACGCTTTGCAAGGAAAGTCGTATCACAGACAATTTATTTTGTCAGAAATGTAACAAAACAATCCCTATTGTAATCTCGCCTGCAGCAAACACGGAACGGTGCGCTTTTAATTCGGGGTTTAATTAATTACGGAAGTGGGTATAGCGAGAGATATAAACCGTATTGGAGAACGCAAACAGTGTAATGTCGCATCGATACTGCATGAAAGATGATCCTCCGACATGGACATCGAGCATGAAGCAAATGAAGATATCGAATCATACAAATAAAATTGTATTAAGCAAATTTTATCGATAAAAATTTGATTTCGTTGGCATATCGAATAGTGCGACCCTCGACTGAGTAATTGAGTAATTTATTGATCTTGTTCAGCAAACATATTCATCGAGCAGAGCAAGAGCTTTCGGATGCAGTATTGTCTCTATTGATTTTACTCGAGGAATGAATAATTCATGAGCGTCATTTTCCTCTTGGTGTTGTTGTTTTTTTTTTTCCTTCAAATATATATGTTTATTTGAAAAACTTCCATTTAGTCTCGATTATTTGATTGTTGTTAATAACCAATTTGACTATAATTCAATTTGTACAGAATTCTACACGAGGGTGAGCTTATCCTACGGTATAATTTCTCAAAATATCTTCACATTATTTGGGTCAAGAAATGAGTCAAATTCAGTTTAACGTGTACAATAATTTATAAAATATATGGATCTTGTAAGATTTGACAAGGAAACAGTTATTAATTGGTAAATATCAAATTAATATCAGCCACTTATTGTCACCAGCACAAGACATTTTTACGACAAACATTTCCATAATTTCTTTATCGAAAATTCGTTGGTCCTCGCGAACATATCTGTCGAACATTGAGCGCTGTCACTTTGTATTCATGGGAAACATTAAGAGCAAATTTGCAAACTCGTTCCACATCAACTGACACATGTAGAACTGTCATCATTCAGTAAATTCAAAATTGTCGAATATATAAATTACAGTGTATTTATCAAACGGGCATGGTAAATAGAAAATATAGATATTGAAGGGATCGCGTAGTCGTGACTCGAAATCCTTGACTCGGAAATTTGTTATTCCTCAACTGTCAGTATTATTCCAAAACATGTACAAGTGTCGCGCTGCATAAATTGCATAGAAAATAATACGTTCACCGTAAATATACATGGGATTTGTTTCGACAAAGTAGCTTCATGTTTAAGAGGGTTAAATTGACAAGAAGTATCAAATAAGTTAAATTCCCTATTGCAACCCTTACTGCTGGGAAAGAGCTTAGACCTTACCATACATTCGCATATCGGAACACATACCTCCTTCTCTCTCCCTTTCTCTCTCTCTCTCTCTCTCTCCCTCTCTTTCTCTCCGCGTCTCTTTCTCTCATTTCCGCTATCTCTCGTACAAAAGACGTAGCTTTGCAGGGTAAAAGGACGAAACGAGGAAACTCTGTGACTCTCGCATGAGAAATGTGGGGTGAGTCGAGTCAGCCGTGCATTCGTGGACACACAAATGCATTATTCAGTGTGGGGCACACTTTTCCCACTAAGAAGTATACAGAATGTCCTAAAAGTTGTGATGCTTCTAAAGAGAAGAGTTGAAAGAGAAATTCTGAAGAGAAAAGTCGTTTTTCATTATTTTCTTCGATGCACGGTTGACAAGTTTTGCATTCTAAATCAGTGTCAAATGACGCGCTCGGGCTAAGTAAATGTTTTACACACTTTATCAATACTCTCGATTGGTCGGCACTAATCAATGAATATTTCGCCGATAGTGCATTAGGTAAAAAAATTTAAAAACATATATTTTTTTTTGATTTTCGAGCTCTAAGACTCTATGAATCGTCGACACGAATTTTAGGACACCCTCTAACGTTGAGGGTATAGATATATAGCGTGACCTGGCGCAGTGCATTTGCATTACTTCCAGAAGATTAAACTTGCATACGATAGAGAAGTATAAGGAGTATGAGCGAGCGAGAGGCAGAGATTCGAAAACGAGGAGGAGAGTTGGTAGTGATGACGTATAGCTTTCGAGAAGAGAAATAACCCCCGACAACGTGTGCGACACGCGACTTGATTTCGGACAATACTCGCGACCAGTTCGAGAGCTCACTAACTCTCTGCTTTTTTCTTCATGCTTTTATGCCTCACGCTTTATGACGTTCAACTCTCTCTCGTCATGAGTCGTCGACTCTCACCCTTCCTTAGGGGCGCTTCGACAAATTTCAATTTTATTAGTCGTCTCTGCATCATCCGGATGCTGTGACTAATACTCCGTACCAGGATGTACTCTCTAAGTTCTTCAACTTTTTTTTTTCATCCATAAAATATACTCCTGATGTCATATTATTGTCACGCGTGAGAGAAATTCTCGTGTGACCGAACACGTCGGAAAAAATCGATGTTTTCCACCCCATAAACGTTCTATTCCTATTTAGCGTTAGACAGTCGTGTTTCAAATAAATAAATTCACAAACAATATTTTTATCATTATTTCATTCAATCTGGACATCCCTTGAAAGATTTTTTCATCAATAAATCATTAACTGTTTAATAAATCAAAAGTTACAATAATTATCGAAAGTGTCAATTTGTTCAAATATTTTTTTGAATATCAAGCCAATCATCATGTGCCAGGCATTTTAAATGATGCACTAACTTTTGTATTATTTTTGTCTCAAACTTTGCACTTTCATAAACATGGAAAAAAAAACTTTAAATGTACATTTACGGAATGTAACTACTCTTTTAAATATAATAAGTTTGTGGCTATTCTGACGACAGCTAAAAATAGTTAGTAAAGAAAAGTCGTTCACAATCCTATCGTAGAAAATTTATTTGCTTGAAGGTCAAGGATCTGGCATCTTTGTTAATTGAACATTAAACTTAAAATAAAATTTGATCTATTTCTGGAAATCAAAGCATCGTTCCTAGGAAAATACTTAGCTTTTGAACGATATTTGTTGCATTAAAAATGGCTGAATGATGAAATTTTTGAAGCAATTGGAATAATGATCGTGTTCTGCTTGTTTTGTACGCCACTGTATGTATCTACGTGAGTATATTTCTCATAAAGACGTACCGCGAGTGTGATGTAGATACAAATAACCAGTTATCATGCGGGAGGACGTGACACGAAGTGAATCTTTCAGTTGACACTGAATAGGCGTTTGGGAATATGGGGGTCTTTGATTAACACCGTCCCTTTCTTCGTTGCGTTTTACGTATTTAATTAGATGATAATAAAAAAAAAAAAAGAACAGTCGAGAGAAATAATGGAGAGGAGACAACGATTCCGTGAAAGGAAATCGCTCAATTCTGAATGGTCCTTCTCTTACTAGATAAAATCAAATAACGACACAGTAAAATGTCCATCATGTCCCCTAATATGGCCATCTGAGAGTTTTATAGATGAGAACGTACAATGCGGGACAGCGCGGCGAGATTTTCCTGACGTAGGAGGCCAAATGGACGGGTGAAGGGTCATTCATGACACTGAAAATTACTGAAGGACACGATAGAAAAAAGATCTACACGAGAAACGGAGTTACTCAAGGGTCTCGTTATAACGACTCACGCTCGGATTCTCGCCCTCTTTACTTTTTCTCTAGACACATCGTGTCATCCCCTTAAATGTCGTGTAAGACATATCCGGCCTTTTAGTGTATCTTTTATAACGATATTTCTATGTAGCCCACTGTCACACGGATCCTTGAAATTCTATATCGATTATTAGGGCCGAAGTGAACAATTCTGACAGGGAGGGTGCATCGTCATCGTCCTTTTCATTGTTTTTTTTTACGATTTGCAGAGCTATTTAAAAATGATTCACTGTCACGAACATGAAGGATCAGGGCCCAAAAATAAAAACCATCAATTCTTCTTTCGAATAGTTATTTTATTGAAGAATTTTATTGAATTTCTTACACCAGCAAATGGGAATAAATATGAAAAACTCGACATCGATTAATAGAATTCTCGTTTTCTATCACATTTTAGACTACAATTGGATTCGATGGATTCTTATAATGCTTGCGAATAAAATGAGAGACATTTTAGAACGCGCTGTAAGACTCCATATTCGACGATCCGCAATTTCTTTCCCATCATTGCCAATAAGAAGCTACAAACAGGGAAATGAACGTAGAAAAAAACTCGATTCTTTTTTCTTCTTAACTTAACGACGTTCGATCGTTATAATCATAATGGTATATACAAAGTAACGGCCAAATGATGGAACACAATATTTCCAAAATAATTTTTTGAAATTTCGCGTGAATCTTCTTGAGCGTCGTATTATGATGGGTAAAAAATTTGAAAAAGTTCCACCGTCTGATAATCGAGATATTCAGTGTTTAAAATCGCAGCTTTAACGTGATGTCTTATGGGAAGTTACGAAAAAAGACGATATTTTACAAATAATAACTTGATTTCTAAACTGTCAAACTTCCTCAAATTTTGCCCATATTTAAGTATGATTGTTGAGAAGATTCATAAGAATTTGAAGCAATTGAACTTGCAATTTATCGAACGCATGAGAACCGATCGAACCTCTTTAACATAAAACTAGATTTACAGTCCGGCAATAAAATTAAGCGATTTTTCAACGTCCCTCTGCGGCAATACCCTTCAACTTTAAACCGTTATCAATGTTTAAAAAAAATTCTTCTATCTTGGCACCAAAATAGCGCAGGAAAAGAGGAAGCAGAAAAAATTGAAAAAATACGGCGGAGCGGGGAGGGGGGGGGGCGATAGAGATGTCAGCCGTACATAAAGTGATTTCTCGCTCGTGCTGAGACACATGGATAACGTGACATGACAAATGGACTTTCGATCGCGAGCACAGGGTTGGAATGGCATCGAGGGGGGAGGTCCAAAATCCTTTATGGCAAAGTTTGTCCTGTTTCACCAGGAAAGATGAAGGGAGAAAACTCGGTACGGTCTCTCGTTTTGCGATATGTATCCTTCCTCTTTTGGTCGTTATATCATTCTCATACGCACACTCGTATGAAAATATATACACAGCGGTATATATAAATATGTATGTTTTATGTGTGCCTGCGTAACTAGGCGCCCTAAGGGATGATCGTTATAACGAAGCAAGTTTACCCACACATGTGAGTCCTTTAGGGGATTTTCCTGGTTAAATGTCCTGTGAGATAGACATCCGGATTGCTCCCGTGCTTCGATGTGACACTTCGGGGCGTAACTTTTCTCATGCTTGCTATAGCTCCGAGCGTATGCATATATACATGAGTATGACACAAAAGGATATCACGTGGTGTCCGCATAAAGTTTTGTAGCTTCTGTATTTTCCGCTCATTAACTACATCGAGATCGTCAAAAAGCCATTCGCAAAATCGTCATATATGTATAAAGACTCTCATATACATATTTACGAACATATACCGCGATTATAAACTGTACATAAGCCCAACTACGACACTTTGAAAATGATATCTAAAACAGTCCCCGCACGATCATTGAAAACACGGAATTATTTTAAATGTTTTTATGACGCTTCAACGAATGTTGGGAACAAAGTTATAAACATGCATGTGGCGTTTAGAGTACTTTTAGTTATTGAAATAAATATATAACACCGAATGAAAATAAGAAAATTGTACAACTTTAAATTCTACAAATAATTCATTGAAAAATACAGCGGTTTTAGTCTCTTTACAAATTTAAACGATCAAATGCTTCTGACATCCACCGTAATCCACAGATACTTGCGAATTCTTCCATTAAATGCTTGTTGGAAAATGTTCTTCCGATAGATACAAACATTGTTGATGTTAACTATTCGAGGCTGGAGCCTGATTCTGGTTATACTGAGAAAATAGTTTAGTCGAGTTAACTATAAATGATTCCGTGTAACACTTCGAATATAAGATTCGGTAGGATCGATTATTTATTTTCTCTAACAATCCGTTTCACTCTGGAATTTTCGAGAGAGTCTTCCTCACGATTGAAACGACAAAAAGTCAGGCTACGGATCCCTTTTTTTTTCGTAGCACGATCGCGATCGAAATCGATCGATGTTTCGAGCGTCAAATATAAAATTTATTCGACTCTTATAGACAACAGTCTTAACGATTTTATCGCATATGCTAGTTTTGTTGCCAATTTTATTTAAAATCATATTATAAAAAATGTGCAAATACGTAACGTGCAATTTAAACGTGTCGAGAGCCTGAGAAATAGATGAAATTTTTACTTTTGCAAATATTCATGTACGCTGCAAGAGTAAACGTAGGAGTAAATATATTTGATATTCGTTTCAAATCAATGATTTCTGAAGTTTTTCCTGGCCAAGCCCAGGGCGCCAGTTTTCCTCGGAGAAATCGAAAGAGCGACTTGCATACACACACGTATATATTTCTAGTGTATCCACTCAAATTTGTATATATATTTGTATATTGACGTATTAGATATACACGTGTGGGGTGGATAGGTGGAAAAAGATATTTTCATACGTGAATACGTACACGGTTTATTGAAAACAACTTTTTCGCATTCGCGACCCCGACCACTAGCAACTCCACCTTTTACGGAACTCCCCCGCGCGTTCCTCGTCCGCATCTACTTTACTTTTCGCCTTTTTTCGCTTTCTCTTTCTTACTACCAACGCTTTTCGAAGGATTTCTTCTTTGGCCGCCTGCATCGATGTATGCCGCTCAGACTTTTCGACCAAGAAAACGAATTCGCGCTAGTTCGATGCTCCTCCGAGTTAGAAAAGTATCTTTTCCTCTATTTTCTCTATATTTATGTATTTCTTTGACATCCAAAATATATATTTATACAACAGCAGGATGCACGCAAGAGATTCGAATAAGAAAATTGTAGAGGCATAGACCGCTTAGGAACAGAGGGACGTAACCAATACGATTCGACACGGTATTTCCACCACTATTTTCCTCTCTTACCCAAAAACATTATTTTCTCACTCGCTTTCAATCGTTTCCCTTTTTCCAAAACTCTCAACGCAGTGACCACTGAATTGCAATTCGGAAAAGACATTTTTCTTCTCTTTTTCTTTATCCTTTTCCTTATATTTCGCAGATGTCAATTCACAGTTGTTTTTTTTTATACAGTCCTCTCGTTTGCTCACATGCATTACGAAAAAAATAGTACATGGGTTTTTACGAATGTATATTCTGGAGTAATTTCTTATTGATTTTGTTTCATGCTCTTGCTTTGTTCTGTATTCTACCATTTTATTCCAAGCACTATTTGCATCAAGTTTTCAAGGTTTCCACCTGTTAAGGATCCATATTGTTCGGACTGTCGAAACAGTCGAAGAGTCTGATTCGAATTCATGAGTCATATTCACCGAGGAAAATGTCTATTGATAGGAGAATCTTCTACGATAGTCGTTGGTCACTGTTTCCAAGCTAAGCACATTCAGAAATAGATCGCGTTTGAATACAAACTAGAATTATTAATAGAATTCGTGAGTAATACATAAACGTAGGTTCTTAAAATAGAAACATAACTGACAGATAAAAAAGAAAGAAGAAGGAAGTGTCAGTCGGAGCGAGAGAATCGAGATCGCTTGACGCGTGTTTGACATCGATAACATTATTATCCAAAGTTTGGTTTGTGTTCGATCTTCTAATTGATAAAGGAGATTATACGTCCCTTACGCGAAACGGCAAATAGTGAATTCCAATCATTCTCCGACATATATATTTTCAGCTGTTTTTGCGCTGTTTTCGTCTTTCAACAACTCTACGTCAAGAGCTACCGAAGTAGAAGACTTTTATATCATTTTTTATGCTTCGAATTCGAAGTAGAGGTAAAAAAATAATGAAAACGATACAATTAAATGATAATAATAATCATAACAATGGAGATCGCGATAAATGGTGTCACTTACCAGTCCCTCTTCAATCCATTCAATCGAAGTACCAAAAATTCACGCGAGAACGTGACAAAAGTCAGGCTCCAATGCGTTATAGTGCAGCACCCAAGTGGAACGCTTGTACAGACGGATATAAATATATTTATTGGTCTGACAAATCCAAGGATTTAGATGACAGCATTTAGTGGGTTAAATTCGTCCGGGATACGCCCTTCTCATCGTAGAACGTTGAGGGACATGTGCATGAGGAAGAATGAGGATACAGCGAACAGGGATATGAATCATCCCCACCCCTCGTGTGTGCTTCTCGTTCATGCAAGATATTCTATGTATTGTATCCTTTACTTGATGGCTTGCAATAGCTCGAGGATCTAAAGTAGACACAACCGCTGTGCTTGTTCGTTCACGATGATGTTTGCCCCCCTTCGCCCCCTTCGCTCTCCCTCTGCTTCACGATCGTATCAGAACCAAAGCTATGACAGTGTTTTATATATTTTTTTTCATATATATATCTCGGTACACACGATTTATATATGAATTTATATATGTAATATAAAGAGGGTTTCACATGTACTAAAGTATACAGAAGATGAGAGCGAGATCCGAGGATCCAACGGTGGTGAAAGGACCTTTGGGGTAAAAGTGATGGCCCGCAAGAGAAATCGGAGATGCTAGAGCAGGAAAGATAGAGCAAGAAGAAAAGAGCAAAGAGAACTCGTGGAGCGAAGATTTATCGATTCACCGGGCACGAGCGCGTTCTCCAACTCTCGTCTCTATACATACGCTCATGTTCATGTATCTCTCTTTAGTCCCTTTAGCCATTTCCCTTTCTTGGAGCGACGACGCCACATCAGAGCGTCGTGACGCCAAAGATCCTCCAGCTCTTTCTCACTCGCTCGCTTTCGTCTTCTCTTTCTTCCTAGTGTCTCCCGTGCACCAAGGGCAACAGCACGGGGACACCAATAATAAATGAACGAGATCGACTCGTGTATCGAGATTGAGAAGATTTTTTATTTTAGTAAATTTACTTTTTCGAAGAACCTTCGACAAAAATTCGTAACTTGCCGGGCGAAAAACCCGAATAGCGGGTACGAGAAGAACATCGTTTATCACTTATTTCACTCGAAGGATATTTATCATTTTTTTTCTTCAACTATATAATGAAATCTGATCATTAGTTCGATTCGCTTGTTATTTTTCATTTGACAAAGTTTCGAGGATCTTCACAGACCCAAAGTCGAATCATTTTATTCAAAGAAAGCTGTAACAAGACGAATTTGAGAGCATTTTTACCGGAGTCCTTTGGAATAGTTTCCATGATTCCGTAAATCATTGATTTTATGCAGCTTGGTGCTTGGTACACTTTTGAAAATTTCTATCCAAGTTTTACGCATCGAAATCATGTGTTCTCATCGTTCCATTCAGTTTAAATGAAAACAAGACATTTTTCCTACCGGATTGGTTCAATGATCTATGAAAGGTGGATTCAAAATGCACAATTAACATGGGGAGAAGAACTAGAAAATGTTTTCGGCTGAGTTGGCCGAGTCAACGGAGCATTGAACTGTAAACTTTCACTCTCTTGTAGTCACGTGACTGTTAGTGCATCCGACTCGGGGGTTATACAATAAATGGAGAGATGAAAAACGAAAGGTGCTACTTTAGGATGGTCAAGGCTTCGAGTGATCTCATTTACGCCCTTTTTTCTGTAAGCCTCGTCATGTGATACACGCCTGTGTGTGTATACATAGCTACGAATAAAATGGCTGAGAAGCGAGCTCACATATTCGCAAATACAAAGACGATCGTTATGATCCCAACAATAAAGACTAGGATCACAAATCGTGGTGATAATCGTACCGGAAACACGCGGGAACTAGCTCTTCCATTCTGCGACTGGAATACGTCACTCTTTCTCTCTCAATCGCTCGCTTACTTTTCCTCTCACGTCGTTTACCGTTTTTCATCGTTTGCTCTCCCATTTTCCTGACTCCTGTTTGTGTGCACACAAAATTCTTGTTCCCTCCGAGTCGATCATCAGTCAAGCTGCATTATATGACGCGTGTCGACCGATGTTGACGAGTTCGAAGGTCGTCTACGTGGTTTCAGATGGATCAGCTGCCGCTCAAAGCTTTCAACATATTGCTTTCAGAACACGAAAATCGGGGTTATATGATGGGACCAATTTTCTTTTTTTTTGGGCGTGACTTTTTGTAATCCTTTTTATCGAGATTTTTTCATTCTACCCATCTTGTCAATCTCAATATTTTTCATGTACGAATATCTTCATGAGTAAAGCTTTTTCGTTCTTTTTTAAAGAATCCACTTTATTTTAGCTTGTTTGATTAAGTTTTTCGCATCAAGGGCTCTTTCAACAGGGTAAAAAGTTGATCCATGCTCATTTCGAACCAAAATTACGTTCACCAGAGAAGCAGAATACGAAATTCCACAATTCGACCGTCTTTGTTTCTTTATTCTATAAACCAATGGAATTCTATGAACTTTTTGCCGATTTTTTGTACTCAAAAATGGAGGAAAACTTCGAAGAATTTTTTCAAATGCTCGTCATTCTATCAACTTCAATGATATTTTAACTCCTGATCGTACAGCGATAAACATTTAAGGCTTTTTCGTAAATTTCTTTAGTTTTTTATTGTTTGATGGGGAGTACCGCCAATTTGCTGTCAACCGCACGACAGCGTTTTTGTGGAGGCGTCTCTCTTGACCTCGTACTTCCCACCACGAGAACGACTGACATTTTTTTCTCCTATGATTCCATCGTTGAAAAGTTAACAAGGGATGAAACGCAAAATTGATAAATGTGATATTGTAATACTCAACATCATAAATATTTATGTTTTTCGGCCCGCGCGTTATAGTCTGGCGGAACCGCTCAAAACAAAACAAAGTACTAACGAGCCAATATTCTGAAAAAATGTTCACTATAACGCTACAGCAGTATTTAATGATAATAACAAAGCTTGCAATGTGTTTATAAACAGTGCAAGTTGTAAATAAATAATAAAGTCATTCACTATTATCATCGGTGCCATTATAGTTATTATTTATTCACGTCAACAGTGTTGAATATTAATGAATATTTCTATTTCCTCTCTTAAGTATGAACGATGCTTTTCTGAAACATATTTAGCATTAACTAAATATTAACGAATATTCTTGCATTGTTTATAACTTTAGTTGAGCGATAAAAAAAAAAATTCTTCGGAAGTTCAATTTTTCTTGAATTTTTCCAATGTTTGATGCATTTTTTTTGTAATTTATACGCAATGGGATGCCGTAATTCTGAGTCACTAAAGATGTGCACGAGTTACGAGGGACGCATATCGAACGGCGGAAATAGAGATTAGAAAAGTCACTGCTGAATATGTGGGGCTACTAGTGAGAGAAAGAGACTGAGAGATGGAAAGCAAGAGAGAAAATCACGATCCCCAATCCCCACAAATCCACCCTCGTTTCTGATTTTTCCCGGATCTCTGGTTGTTCTGGTTTGCCCAACCCCTGATCTCAATATATATTCTCCCCTGCACTTCTGCTAGAGTATGCACCGCATGATCGACAGTTGTGGCAAGGAGAGGACGCTCGACGCGACCAAATGTCATTGTTGCGTCGAGAGAAATCATGTCGTGCGAAAATCAACATTGGGGCAAATAGACTTATGAGATTCAAAAGCTTTTCATAGTTGATCGCAAATAAAGCATTTCAGTTATTGGCCAATTAACCATAAAAGCAAGAAATTATACTCGTTGACATCGGTAACATTTACATATGTGTGAACACTTTTAGGAAAATGTCATTCAAAGGATGATCAGCAAGTGGAATCGTAGACGAGTCTGCCCAGAATTCATGTTTTTCGGATATCACGGTATTCAATGTACTTTCAGAGAGAAAAATCGATGTATAAGGCACTTTTTCCATTCAATTCTTATTAAAAATCCATTTTGGTCATTTTTAGTGTTTTTATAAGAATTTTTTTAATTCCATCAACCGTATTCATGATAAATCTAACTTTTTAAATTCAATCCTTTCAAGTTGGCAGTTTTTCTATTCAATTCTTATTAAACATCCATTTTGGTCATGTTTAGTGTTTCTATAAGAATTTTTTTCATTCCATCAACCGTATTTATGATAAATCTAACCTTTTTTCTTATTCACTTTTTAATAATTGATTTGAAATCCCTATAACGGATCTCTACAAATATGTGTGGATATTTACAATTGGCAGTATTTGTGACAACGTGTTAATTTGTTCGAAATTAGTATTTTCTATCTTCAGAACGGCTTAATTAGAGTACATTTTTGAGATTTCTTTTAAAGTCTTGAGCCAATTGTGTAAACAACGGAGCATTTTTTAAATAAGGTCCAAAGATCCTCCTTTAATTTTACAGTTTATGGTGAATCCATATTAAAAATTCCCTTTTATTTTACATCTAAAATTTGTAACTCTTTGGGCTCAAGTTATTTCTGTCGATATTGGACTGTATTGCCATTCGCTCTTGAACGTCGATTTCACAGTTCCACTACTCTCGTATTTATCGTTGTTACAACTCGAAAATGGTCGATAGCATTTAAATATCTGGGTTGAACGATAAAACTGAAAAATGTAGGTGAAAACATTTTTTGTTGAATTCAGAAATTTAGTCTGGTTAGAGCACGAGATTTATGTATCGGAATTTCTGGTTAAAATATACTTTTTTGAGTGCAAGTTCAAATACATCGTTCGTAACAAAGTGAGTTATTTAACAGCGATCCACTACTGTATATTTTTATTTTAGTCACATGCATCAGGCACATGCAGATATAAAATGCATTCGATTTGCCGCGCAACGACTGCTCAATTGTAGTGGATTCTCGGTTCAGTTTATTGGAGTACAAACGGCATTGTTATTGCTCGCGATATTATTTTTTAGAAGGCCAGACACCGACATTGAAAGTCAGTTCTCCAATTTTTTCTTAATCGAGCAAGATCGTTCTCTCTCTTCTTCAGCCCTCGACGAAATAGTGTCAAGATTCGTCCATATTTTAGCAGCCCTTTTCGGTTGAATTTAATCCAGAACCTCTGTTCCGGACAATCCGATAAATTGGCAATTTAATACCGTTCGTTTCTGACAAGAGTAAAAAAAAAAAACCGAGCGGGTAAATAAATTAACTCTTTCACATCCTCATCCCGTTCGTATTGGAATATCGATGTGAAAAAAGATTCAAGCGGCCAGTAACAAATAAAAATAATCCATGTGCATGATTTCTTACGATAAAAAATACCGACAAGAATTTAATCCTCTCGTAAATGCGAGACCGCAAAAAATATGAGAACTTCGTACCTGCAAATAATTCATTGGATTTTTCATCGAAATATAATCGGTTTCGGTCTTTGAAAAAGAATAAAATAAACTTTGAGGATTTAAAAACTTCAAAGAGTACAAGGAAAATGGTTTAAGTTATTTTTTGTCTGAAATCCTGTTGCCGGTTTACAGTTTTTTTTTTCACTTTTTTTACTTTTTTTTCTCGTTTTGCGAGCTTTCGGAGTATCCTAAGTGGATGAAAACACGAAGCTTTTGTTCTTCCAAAGCGGCAGGCTCACATGTACACTCATACTTAGACACACACGCACACACAAACGCAAATACAAGGATTTTTTTTACCGTAGAGTCTCGCGTTACCCCTCCAACGAGAATCCGGATGAATGTCACTATCGTTTCACCGGAGGAGCATAGACGAGAAGAAGACTATGTTTCTCTCGTTTCTTACCTCGAAACTGAGACAACCTCTCGACGCTTTGTTTCCACATTGCTCAGACCCACCCACTCTTGAAGCCTCCTCCTTTTGCTGACGACAAAATCCTTCTAGGATCATCCTCTTTTTCAGGCGGATGTAACGATCAAACGGACGGATCGTATAAAAAGAAAAAGCTCCACAAAAAAGTTCTCTTTGAGGATGCCATCTCGTTTTTTTTATGTCAATGTTGTAATCAACTTTGGCTCGAGCTTCAAAATTCTTCTTGTTGCCGTCATTGATAAAACGTTGACTTGCTCTAACGCCATAAAGCGAAATGGCTGGGGCTTCGCATTATCTTATCATCTTTATTCGTCAGTAAAAACATTTCATGGTTTTCATTATTTGACGATTTTTATATTTCAAATAAAGTCATCCAGCAAAGTAATCAGAATAATATTTTTTTCGATCGAATTCTAATCGTCTGAAAAACATGCTGCATGTTCTCAAGGTCAAAAAACATTCTTGGAACGTCCCTTGAAAAAGAGAAAAAAAATCTTGAAAAGTGAATTAAACGTGTGGTGCGGAATGAATTCCAAAATAAATGAAGTTTCTTCGAAAAAAAAAGCTACGTGAATAAATTGAATTTCTTTGTTTTCCATGGGACGCATTATTTTTGACATATACCGTGCAAAAACTCGTGCAATTTCAATAAATTAAAAGTGCCACTTTGTGAGCAAGGGGGGGTCAGGAAAATTGTCGTTTTTCTTTCTCCTTATTTTCCATCCGACACTCGACTATGTAACTTCGTTTTACCGATTAACCAAACTTTTTTTTTTCCTTTTTTTTTGTTTCACACTTCGTCTCTCTTTTCGCGCTATCCTCATTCCACGGCATCCCGTTTTATCACACTCGCGCCACGTTTCTGCATTATTGCGAGGAATGCTGTATAAAAGTGCGCGGTCCCGCGGCAAGAGAGTCCGGAGGCGAGCCTCGATCCCCGGACGCAATCAGGAAGGATCTGACGGCATCTGGCGTCCGAGGAAATTCAATTTCTATGACTATAACGCGCCCTCTTGCCCCGGCTCTTTCCCTTTTCCCCTTGACTCGCGCGTCTCTTTCTCTCATCGCATCAGCCAGCGCTAATTTCTCTTTTTGTAACTCGATAAAAATCGACCGAGTTGCGAAAAAAAAGCGTTGCTGTGCCTTGTTCGCTTAATACGTAGGAATCAACCCTCGTGTAACGGCAAAAATGTCCCTTAAAATCGCATCACCCTGAACCAACATTTTTTTTGAGCAATAAACGAACTGGGCGATTCAATTTATCGGAGTATAAAAAGCTCTTGATTCAACATTAAACGCTTAAGAATTTTTATCCTCGAACCTTACACGACCGATTATTTGTTTGATCGTTTTATTTGAATTTTGTATTCAAGTCGCCGATGAGTCCCTCGACCTTTGCTTTTTCTTCAAGATTTCACTATCTCGCAGTCTTCAATAAATTAGAAAATTCTTTTGAGGTTGTTTCATTTTGTCCCGGACGAGAATGTTTCCTCGATGGGTTTTTCTTCCTTCTCTCTCTCTCTCTCTCTCTCTCTCTCTCTCTCTCTCTCTCTCTCTCTCTC
>JACEOJ010000101.1:660225-730735 GCA_013761285.1 Campoletis sonorensis | reverse complement strand
CTCTCTCTCTCTCTCTCTCTCTCTCTCTCTCTCTCTCTCTCTCTCTCCTTCTTTCTGTTGCTCTTCCAATTTTTTATCGTTTGCTTGAGGGTAAACAATCTTGTGCGCGTCCCGCGTGGCCTTTCGTGGCAATGGCTAGTAATGCGCAGGGAAGCTCGTTCGAATATAGAGTTAGCACGGTATGCAACATCCTCGAATAGTAGTAGATGAGAAAACTCTGCAGCCCAAGACTACGAAGAAAAAGAGGAAGAAGAAGAAGAAGAAGAAAAATAGAGTAAAATGGAGGAGAAGGAAGAAGATGGAAACATGAGAGTAGAATTTGAAATGTGAAGGGCGGGCAACTCTTTTCCTCGAGAGGTTCTCAAGAGGATGGTTTTCTTCTGCAACGCAAGAAGGCCACGGAGGAGTCTCGGTAGAACCAAGTGAAACAGAGAAGAGTAAAGAAAAAAAAGCGATGGGCTGCGCATTTGCAATCGAACTGACCACTTTTCACCACTGTCTTGATATTCTTCTTCGACTTCTTGACTTCGGCCATCAACGGAACCAACCTCTTCGATATTCAAAGCCGGAAATCCATTGATACTCGATGAAAAACCGATTCGCTGCCATTTTCTCTTCTTTCGCGCTCCGTTTCAGTATCAATGGATTATTCTACTTTCTCCAAAGACGATTATACCTCAACTTACTGTATTCCCATGCATATAAAACTCGATGGGTTTTTCCATTAATTCTCAACCTTCAGCAGTATTTCCTTTCTATCGAATTAAAAGTACGAAATTTATGTTTTTTGCCTTCTACGTATCAAAGCCGATGATAAACAAATGCTCTTTTTAAAGCCTTCAATTTGAGACGCTTAAGTTTATTCTAAATTTACACTAAAGTAAGGTTATAGAAATAGGGCACTTAACTTGATATCCTTACGTACTTTACGCGCAGCAGAAGAGGCCGGAAAATAGAGAAGAGCTATATAACTATCCCTGTGGCAATTCCCGAGTGCTCCACCATCGCTCAGCCCATCCAACTTACATTTTTCCCGCTTTTTATAGATATACACATCGCTCAATTGCAGTTAGCCAGAGAGCTAACTGCAAATATATGTATAGAAAGCAGTAGATATATTGAAAGGGCGGAACTTGGATGTTTTAGCACGTAAACTCATTCTGATCGGTCCTTTTATCTACCGATATAGTTGTCATGTATATATAATGTTCTCTACACAAATATATACATATATATTTGAGTATATAAAGACCGGACTCCATTCGTGCGCGTTATTTTATACGTAAATGCACCAGCTCGTATACCTTCAACCCCTTTTTCCAGGATGGGAGGTGAGTAGGTGGTTGGAAGGATAACTGGTGCGGAGGGTGCACCGTCGGCGAAACTCGTAAAATCTCCTCGTATAACGAAATACAGAAAAATACGATAGTCGATAAATCGAGCCCTCTCGTTTCTCGGAGCGTGTTAGCAAAAATATCGTCCTACTGTATAGAGAGGGGGAGCGAGAGAGAGAGAGAGAGAGAGAGAAGGATGGCCTCTCGATGCAGCACCACATGCACCCGTCGTTACACCGGATACGGTCGCAATATCATTTCCAAAGAGTCACGTGCCCAAAGGCCGCTTATATTCGGGTTGGTACGTGCCAATACGTCTTATTGCGAGTGAACTCTGCATGTGTCGACGTAAAGTTTTTAACAAAAGGCCAAAAAAACACGAGAACTGTTGGGGCCAGAGGCCAAAGCGTTCAAGTTGCGAGAGAGAAACCTCCGTTCACGAACATACTCATCGAAAAAAGTCCAAACAATATCCAGTTTGGGTATAACGAGAAAAACGAGAGACTAAAGATATTGAGCGAACCGATGCATCCGAAAGTAACTGAACAAAAAAAATTTTGCGATACACTATACGCGACGTCATGTACGACGCGCAAACCCTAAGGGCTCAAACTTTGCCTCAGGAAAATCAATTTGTTTCAACGTGACATCCTTTGAGACCACTTACAGGAGAGACGGATTTTCAGGATACTCGAGAATCTTCATCGTTCTCCTATCGCTATAGAAGCGCGTATTTCGTACATGGATATTACCGTCTTCTTTTTAGACCTTTTTTTCACTGCTTATGGCTATCCCCAGGATTTCGCCGACGGCTAACTTTCATCCCCCTTCACCGAGGACTAATGTCTTTGTCGTGTTGACTGCCGGCAAATAGCCCCCCAACGAATCCGCCACAACGATTTCGTACTATCCGATATGCTCCTCTTTCTATAACTTTGATGTGCCGCTCTGTTTTAGGCATTTTCATCAATTTCCTTATTTATTTGTTATTTTTACGAAGTAGAAACTTTTTCATACGATTCAAACCTAATCACATTTGTACGATTCAAAAATGATTGGAGTTTATGGATTTACTGAAAACTTTATATAAATTTCAAAAAGAATCATTTCTTGGGTCTCCTCGAAACTTTTTTTAAGAAAAATTGGGATTATGAATTTTCGCTAGATTTTTAATGAACAATGCCACATTCTGCGAAAGTTTGAACAAAACCGAGGGTCATTTGTTTTTTTTTTTTTTATTCTGCGATTTACCGTACCACTTGCCTGCATAGAGAAAAATTATATTCTTCCAGCGTTTCTAGCCTGAGGGTGAGATTTGCTTCTTTTAAAAATGGCACCGTCGCTTTCTGGGGGACCACACGATTGAGGGGTTATTTTTCTGCAACGTGGTCCTTTCTATTCTAAATTTCCTCGGGCTTCAGGATAACAAAGTTCGCGATTATCCAGGGAGCTCTTAGAAATTAAAAAATAGCATGGGGAAAAAGAATGACGTAGTCAGAAAGCAAGATTCACGGATACATCGCTACGTAGGAACGGTGTTTACTATTATATCAGATATTTCATGTACTTTTTTGTCTTATGTTTTTTATATAGGGGTTAAAGTGTCTGTGGGGGATATGAAAAGGTCGAAGTCCCAGAGTGGCCGCTTTTTTCTCTGGTTTCTCGCGTGATACCACAATTTATTCGACTTGTAACGTTCAATCTCGAGGGTGCGGAAATATATCGACAACGTGTGATAGGCTATAGGAAAATTTGCGGTTTTGTTGGAATAAAATATTGGAGCTTCTCATTGGCTCGTGTGTTCGATATTCAAGTGTGTTTACTCTTTATGGACACGTAAGAAGTATAGCGATATGAGAAAGTATGAGACGAAAAGAAAGGGACGAAGCGTTGAAGTATGAAAGCGGAAGTGTTGGTGTAAGAACACAAAGAGAATTGTTATTCGATCGATGAATTTTTCCTTTTTTCTCAATTACGTACAATCACGAAAATAGATTTAGTGCGGAGTCGACCCGCGCGCGGGAGGTCAACCGCACGATCCTCAAGCACGGAAATTGAGGATAAAAAGAGCAGCTTTGAAAAAATCTTCATTTAATATTTAAGCGGTTGACGCGCACAAACTTTTGTAGAAATAAAAGATAGCTCGGGCAAGAAAATCTTTGCGGAGTTTTTTTTTTCCTTTATTTCTATCCTTTTTTCGTCAGTTGAGAGCAACTCTAATTGGAAGGGAAACTCTCGCGAATCTCTACCTATACTCGCCTCCTTGAGTAATGGAGAGACCCTCAGGTTGACCCTCAGATCTTTTCGCTTCCCTCTCCACCCTTTCTCGCTTTTTCTTCAACCAGAGCCCTCTTTATAACACGCTCTTTTCAACCGGATCCTCTTCTTTCGTTGAGAACTTCTGGCTACCGGAGAAGGCGTGTTAATGCTTTCTCTGACATTTTCTTTTTTCCGATTTGACGTGAAATTAGTAACAGATATAAAGAATATATGAGCATAGTGTTTTTCGACGACGACGATTCTTTTTTTTACACGTTGAATAATGAAGATAGATCCGAGATCCAAAATATGCCAATTATATTCTTGATAAAAAAAAAAAACGAAAAATGCGCCCAATTCGAAATGAAATCAATATGATCGTCGTAAAATTTTATAAAATTTCTTACTTTGCTATTCTGGAGACATTTGTGACGTGAATTCGGTACTTGTACCCAATACTTTTTGTTAATGCCTCGTATATCACCTTTGTCTCAAGTTTTTCTCTGAAACAATTTCGTATTCTTCAGATGACTTTTGTACTCGATCACACATCGTGCCTCTTGCGAATTAGGTCATTCTCTCTCCTTCCCTTTTAACTCTATACTCCATTCTTATACACCTATAAATCGTATTCTCGGTGGGATTCTCAATAAGCTATAAGGTCGTAAAGTCTCAGTTGATCGAACGCGGCATAGGTCGATGGGCTTCGTTGAGAATTCCGAAAAGGGCTCGAGGAAAGGTCGTTCCAGTTTGAAATTGCTCTCTTTCTCACTCACTCCGACCTCGCTTTCTGCGAGAGTGAAATTGAAAAATTCACTACAGCTAGTATTAACTTCGGTAAAATTGTCGCGCTTATACGCCCCTTTCTTTTTCTTACGAATCTCTTACAGACTTCAAGTCTTGGCGAAGTGAAGTAACTTATACCAAGTTTTTTCGTGACGTGGATTCAGACGAGAGTTCGAGAACGTCTGAAGCAACAAAAGAAAATTTTACAGTATCACGAATCCGTCATAAAAATCATATAGAGCATCCTGTTGGCACGTCGTAATAAAAGCTTTGAAACTGCTCCCTGAGCTGGTCATTTATCGCCGTCCTGAATTATTCCGCTGGTGTATTAATTACAAAGGCTATGAAACAACGATACGACGGAAAAAAAGTTATCTACTTGGAATAAAATCTTATGCTTCGCGTATCTTGATCGCAATAATGAACGGAAAATTGTTTCTGAATTTATCTGGAGCATAATTAGCTCTGAAAAGAGACCTTTCAATTCCAGAGAAGAGCAGAACCAAAGAAGTCACGTAAATTTTTAAAGACTGGTACTCAGCAAGTTTTTATCTTCGTTGAATAACCGAAGGAAAAAAATATTGTATAAAAGATAGGGATATCTGGACGAATTCAGAATATGGATTTTGAATAAGGGGCTGCTATATTTAGGATTTTTTTTTAGCAAAATTATGACATGAAGTGTTTTCGCGGCTATTTGGAACTCCAATCGGCGATGATTTTCTGGCACAACAGAGTGAAATAATGAAAATAGCAATAAATAAATTAAAAAAAAAACAAAAGAGCTTTGTTCATATTCGCAAATCGATTATTGTTGTGGTGAAATGAAAGAATAAGGGCAAAAGGGGTCAGAGCGTGAAACCATAGGGGTGGAAGGGTGGAAAAGGTTATGAAGGGTTGAAAGCAGGTTGAGCGGAAATACCGCGTTGCGATCCGCGGATTAGCTGAGGGAAAAAATTGTGGCTGAAAATCCAATTGCAATGTTGTACTCTGTAACGTGTGTGCTCGAAATTCTATCTGTTCGTCTCTCTTTTACTTTTCCTCTCTCTCTCTCTCTCTCTCTCTCTCTCTCTCTCTCTCTCTCTCTCACTTTTTGTTCGAAACTAGCCAAACTGGATATTTGGTCAACTCATCCAGTGAAACCGCGCCCTCTAGTGGCTAGTACCGTGGCGCGAGAGACGGAGTGAGAAAAAGGATTTGCTCCGGGGAAAAAGCTACGTCCGAAACTCTGTTTTCATCTCGTTTTCTCCAGTTGTTGGCGAGAGAGGGCGCTGCGTTCAGCGCGCTCGAAACTCATGAATTATTCCCGGACCGCGCGTTAATTAATTCTCACGGTTCGCACGCACCCCTGTGAGTCCTGATTCTGTAGTTTGTTCGTGTGTCGTGCGTGGTATGCAAGTATACACTTTGTACAATCAAATATATATGTATACGCGGGAATTATACGAGCACATAACGGGTGTACGGAGAATTTAATACCAAAAAGAGAAAAATAACTCCACCAATAAATGATGGGGTGAAAATCACTCATCTATTTTTCTCTCTGATGTTCCCTTGATGAAATATTGAAAAAATAATGTATTAGCTCTCATTTCTCCGTGATTCAGGCCGATTGATCATTAATTAACGAGGTTCTACCGTCATAATCATAATTGTATTTACGAAGTAATGGAAAAATGATCGAATACAATTTTTTCAAGATAATTTTTCGAAATTTTGCGTGAATCTTGAGCGTCGTATTATAACGTGTAAAAAATTTGAGAAGGTTTCACCGTCTGGTAATCGAGATATTCAGTGTTGAGAATCGCAACTTCAACATGAGGTCTTATGGGAAGTTACGAAAAAAGACAATATTTTACAACTAATAACTTGATTTCTTAATGGTCAAACTTCCACAAAGTTTACCCACAGTTGAGTATCTTTGTTAAGAAGATTCATATTAATTTTAAACAATTAAACTTGGAGTTTATCGAACGCATGAGAAACGATCGAACCTCCTTAATGGTATAAACTTCCCTTCAGCGGTGTATCGGGCATAAAAATCGCAGAGGACCTTTTTTTTTCGGAATTTCCTGATATCCGTAGCCGCACCAAGTCGTAATATGAACTTTGCGGACACTCTGTACATATGTAGTATTGGCGAAGAGAAAGCTTTCGAAATACGCGCCTCTCACTCTCGTGACCGGACGCTTCACTGTCAGCTTCTCTCGCTCTGCCGATTTATGCGCCCGTAAGTTCGTACTTAGCGCCTCGTGGAATTTAACCAAAGCTATTGCTCGGGCGCCATTGGCTCTGAAAAATCTGGTAGTAACTGGCAAACACGCGAAACACGAAGGGAAACGTGCGGTATTCGAAAAATAGAAAGCTTCATCAATTTCCAACAATATTTCAAGCTTTCCGTCAATTAACTACCATATTACGAATTCTGAATGGTTGGAAATTTACACAGGAATGCATTTTTCAGTCACATTGGGAGTTGAAGCGTCACCAACATTTAAAAGCTTTTTTTTCGTATTCACAAAGCTCGGTCAATACTGTAATTCAATACGTTCATTACGATCCTATGATTTATTGAAACTCATATCAATTAATTTTTTTAATCCTCCTTTAGAGGCATCAGGTGGAAAATTGCTTCGACAATTTATTTACGATTCGATTTATTACGAGAAATTTCAATAGTAACTGCATCGTTCTTTTTCGTTAAAAACATGGTTTTTTGTTGTGCTTAATCTTTTCGAATTATCTTTGAAATTAAACGAATTATGTAAAATAGTAATTAATCGGTCGAATTGTATAATGAATAAATTTACATGAGACCTGTACAGATTCATGGTTATGGTGAATTTATATCTGATCGGAATATATTGGATCAGTAAAAACAATTAATAGGAGCTTGATTAATGAAAATTTGATCAAAACGTATTGTTTTATTTTTAGTTCATTCGATTTCATATTCATTTCCAAGAAACACTTGAATTCAGAGGTGGGGATTACAAATTTGGTCAATAAACTCGAGTACGTACATGAATTAACGAATGAACGGTACAAAAAAGAATTTAAACGCGATGTACATTCGAGCACTGCGTAGGCGCAGAGCCGACTATTTGAAGCAGTATCATATTCCATCCTAATAATTTTATCGCGTGTTTCAAACTTCGTTATTATGTGAGGCCATCGAGGGGCTTCGCAATCGTGTTGAGTACAATTGTTCCCCTCGAACATTTCCACCAAAATCGAATTGCATATCGTTGGAAAATTTAGTGGACTGTATATCGCGGTTGTGCAGCGAGAGAGAGACCTCGTATATGTTGAGTAATCGATCATTGCTCAAAGTAATAAACATTTAATTCAATTTCTCGCCGAACGAATGTTTTTGTTCATTTTTATTTGCATAAATAATCATTTTTATATTGCTCCTAGCAGGGAACCGATAATCAAACGAAATATGTATATGACGAGGAATTATCATTCACGAGAATTTCCGCGAACCGAATATGAAAGGACAATGAATAGAATTTAAAAATGATGCTTCAAATTACAAAATTGACCTGATGCTTGCGTGGGCAAATATTACCGCACCATGGTCGTATAAATTCGTCGATCATGGATTCGAAAGAAAATAAATAAAAATGGATGAATATAGTTGAATAAAAATACCTGTAGCAGGGGGAATAATTATTCGAAAAAAAAATGGTTCAGTAGAATGAAATGATTAATGCCAAAGTTGACGTCATCGTTGAATAAAAGCAACATATATATTTCAAAGAATCAATGAAATGGAGGGATAATCGGATAACAGTTGATAATCTGTTGATTTCGGGGAAAAATCTTTTTGCAAAGTATTTTAGAGTCGCGTTACGCCATTAACGAGCGAAAGTTTTATTCTAAATCCATTCACAATGACGCAGCCGTTGATGCACGTAATTCCAGCCTTCGGCTAAAACCCTGGAAAACATTTACGAACAATTCGACTATTCGTTCGTTCCAGCATCGGCGTTGGAAATAAAGAGGAATAAAGAGTGAGAGAGATAAATAGAACAATAGAAATGAAAAAAAAGAGTGAAAGAGGGAAAGAAAGGGAGAGACAGAGACGAACTGAGAGATCGTATCTCTCGTCTCTGCAGTTTTTCGATCTCGCGTATGTTCTCGTTGCGCCTCTGTTTCCACTTCTTTTTTGCTTCATTTGCCTTCGGACAGGATTCATTACTCGAACGACTGCACGATGTCGAATCACCGCGAAACTACACCGACACGCACGCTACGTGCAATCCTCGATACTCGTCACAAGGGTCATTTCGTTACGAATTCACCAAAATCTCATGCTAATTATTAAACACATTTCCTTTAATTATTTAATTAATAAAAAAATGAAAAAAAATGTTAGAAAATGAACGATTAAGAGCTCAGTGTTTTTTTCGAAGCTGATATTTCAATTCAACTTTTTTGTTTCATATCCTAATACACAGCATAAGAATAATTTCACCAGATAAAAGTCAATGCTTGGAAATGTAACAAATTGCTTCCGTAAGACCGCAAGATTTTTTCGATTTCGAGTACCAATCAATCAATTTTGTATCAATCTCGGGATTTTTTAATTTTACGCGAAAGACAATATTTGAATCGTGGATGACTGATTCGACGAGAAATGTTTCCCATTCGCTTTTTGCGTATTTAAATATGGACGAACTTCCGTATCAATTGAACTTGTACATCCTACGTAACTCATCAACGACAATTTTACGCTTCCCGGAGCTATTGTTATGGCGTACGTTCACTGTTGACGCATATCGTCCCGGTTGTCGGAATGAAATATTTTTTGGTTCATCGTCAGGTAAATCATTGTCTTTATCATTGTTATTATCAATATTCTCTATTCTCGTTTTAGCATCGGGCTGGAACATATTGTTTTTTCATTTCCAATCTCTTCGTGCTAGGCCCATAGAGAGGCGAGTACACACGTGGCTTCATTTTGATATTTGGTCGACCAACACACCTTTTTTCCGCTTTTATTGACCAATAATCAATACGGCGGAAAAAAAAACCCCAGCTGTGCAATGTGTGCTCATCGATATTTTTTTTGTTGTCTTTTTGTTCCAGAGCAATTTCACGAGAGATGAACGCTTAGGTAGAGAAAAAAAAATTGATTGACGTGTGCGTCTGTTTGTTGCGATATATTGTGGTCTTTTTTTTCAAGCTTTTTTGCGAAAGATCGAAACGCCCGGGGCTAAAACGGCCAGAACCGCGCGGTTAACCGGAGCTTTTACGGCTAAAAAGAGTCTCGAGAAATCACGAGGAAATCTTCTCTTTCTTCATCTCACTCTTTCTCACTCTTTCTCTCTCGTCTCTCGCGTCTCTCTCTCTCTCTCTCTCTTCCTCGTCAAGATTTAATTCTTGGATAATCGAGTCACGTAGACGAAAGCGAGAACGGACGATATTTTATCGTGTGCTTGCGATGCTGCCAGGGGAGGGCACAAGTTCTCTTTCCATCAGTCCAGCGAGTTTCCTCTTTAGATCGTATTCCTCTTGAGTTACTACGTGCCGATCCAATTTCCGAAATCTCGACGTTTTCACACCGACGTCGTAAAAGCCTCTTCGCCTCTCGGCAATTTATTAATGAACGTGTTTCGATTCATCGAACCGAAGCTTTTCTATTCCTAGTTCTCTATGAATTTTCTTGCCTTACAATAGCACTTTGTCACTCATTTACTCAATGAAATCCTGTGTTCCGTTCATTAACCACTTCATTCCCCGTTATTGTCTTTACTTAAATAACAAACTAACGCAACTCCATTTTCTGAGACTCAAGAAAATCGATTCCGTTTCGAATTTCAGCAGGACAGGAAGAAACATTTTTTTCAATGAAAATAAATTACGTTCTCGACATTTTGTTTTTAAATTATTTCTAATAATCGATTCCATTTTAATTGATTGTTTCAAAGAATTATCGATCATTTTTCGTATCAACAGTATTAATTTAGCTCATGCAATCCGCATACACAACCGTCACGATGAAATTTTGTTCAAAAAGCAACATTTTTGTTAATTGCAAGGTTTTATTTTTCATACGGAATTGTAGCTCGTCCGAAGGGAATCAGGTTCATGGATTAAAATGTGCTCCTAGAAAATGAATCAAGAGGGTAGATCAATTATATGAGTTTGACACGAATACTCAAACGGAGTAATGAGAAATAGCGATGGTGAAAAAAAAAAGTTGGTATAATATCCTCGTCTCATCTGTCTCTGTCTTTGATGACGTTGTCCATCACTGGAATCGATTAATTAAGACACATCGGAGATAAAAGAGCGACGGTTTTCTTTCATCGTCCCTTCTCCGATGCGTTTATTCGAGACGATAAAAGCTTTAGACGATTGCTGACAAAAGCTCTCCCTTTCCTCCTCCCTCGCTCTTACTATTTTCCTCCGTCTCTCAACAAGTTTCGTCGGAGCATTTGTGTCAGCTCAAAGTTGTACGAACTTTTGCCAATTTGGCTAATTGCCAAACGAATAACAAAACGGAACGAATTTTGTCTCTGGGTGTAGAATGATACGTCAGGACAAGTTTCTCCGTAACGTCGAAGGGTAAAAACGTATAGCTAAGAATTGCAATTGGGCTGTATGAATAAAACGACAGACTAAAAGAAATAATACGAAGGAAACTTTAGCTTTATCAAAAAAAAAAAAAAAAAGAAAATAAAACTAATAAAAGGATGCGGAAACGAATTGTATGTCTTTGCGTAGGAAATGTCAGCAGTTCTATATCGAAAAAAAAAAAAAAAAAAATAGTGACTAAGGCTGATGTCGTATCATTAGCTTGAGAAAAACCCAATCTCTCTGGTTGCTTATTTATATAAACTTCATAAATAAACATTAATTAATTCAAACCTTCGTCAAGAGTGTAATTTACCTCGACTCAAGTGCCAGGGAGGGATGATTCCACCCTTTAGCTTGCTAACCGTTCATATAAATACAAAATTCGTAGAAAGTTTATAAAAAAGTTTTCCAGATGGTTTGGAACATAAATAGATCGCGAAATTATTAATTAAATTTCAGTGCATTTTATAAATAAATTTTTCATTTACGTTCCGAAATATGAATGTAGCGAAATTTATGAATAAACTTTGCGACGATAATCAATACAAAGGGTTGAAGAAAAATGCCGTTGGCCTGGCAGGGCTGGTCGTTTCAAGAAGTTATTTTCGTTAACGACCACGACATATTTGTGCTGTTTTTTTCGTAACTTTTGTCTACGTTGAGATATTACTTTGTCTCATAGAAAGTAATTCGACTCTATATATTTATCCGAATGAGATTTCATTAGTGATTCTGTTCAACACAATTACTCGCGAAGTCATGTATCTATATATGAGCTTACGAAAGATATGGAACGAAATATCAGAAAGAAAACGTCGCGTCGTGGACCTTTGTCTCGCCGCTGGGAAGCAATTCCCCGTGAACTCGGCATCAACGATCCCGATGGCATGAGAATACATAGAGATGAATCGATTTTTGCAATTGGTATTCTCTCTGGAGAACGACGAGGGAAAATAGCTCAATCGCAATTACGTTCAATTAACTTGTCTGCCCAGGAAAGGTTAGATGAGTTTCGCGTTGGACTGGCGTCACATATTTCTTCGTCGGGTTCTCTCTCTCTCTCTTTTGGTCTCATTCTATTTTGATTTATATCGGTAATGATATCTAGAGTGATGATCAGTTTCAATAATGAAATTCGTTAGCAGATTCATTCGCTCGATCAAGCCGAATGGTGTTTGACCCTGACGTGTTCGTTGTCAATTATATTTGCGGTAATAAATAATTTCATAGTTTATTAATAATTTCTTTCCCGTTGATCAACGATTTGGTAATTATTCTGTGAAATCGTGGGGTACGACCGGACAAAGTCGATGAAAGCATTGCTAAACTAAATCGAT
This sequence comes from Campoletis sonorensis, assembly GCA_013761285.1. NCBI lineage: Eukaryota > Metazoa > Arthropoda > Insecta > Hymenoptera > Ichneumonidae > Campoletis > Campoletis sonorensis. The sequence goes on along the minus strand of JACEOJ010000101.1, from coordinate 718,428 downwards.
TAAATAATGTTTATCGAAATTTCTGGTCCTGTATTGAGATCAGATAATCAGTCAATCCAGACAGAGTCGAGATTTTTTTTTATATGAATGAATATGAACCTCGATGAGCTAGAATGTTTCGAATTGTCTGTCATCATAGCTCGTTCATGGAATCTCCGAGATTCTTGCTTTTCCCTAACGTAAGACCTAATTAAACTTTCGAATAAAATTCTAGAACGAAAATAAAAAATGTCATCCTTTTTCGTTTCTACCGGTGAATATACAATTTTCTTTTCTTTTGAATATTTCTTATTACGATACCCAGTCACGATGTTTATTTCGAGTGGTTTTCTGGCAGCGGTAACAAATAGCACATTTATTTTTCAAGACTGGAAAGAGGGAAAAGTTCGTTCCGCCGAAAGAGAAAGATAGATATAGAGAGAGAGCTGCTTCGTGAATGTTTAATCCGTGGCGCCATGGTGCATACCATCCTGCACTGACTAGACGAGAACATATGTGATCCACACTGGATTTACTATGACCAGGACTTATATGGTCGGCACGCGTGCATGCTACACATTCATGACTGTACGAACGAATTTTAAATATTACGAAACTAATGGCGTATCTCATACAATTTCGTAGTCAAAGTAATATTGATTGCATTTTTTTATCCCCCATAAGAAACCAAGCAGAGTACATTTATTTTGCATGTAAACTTACGCACTCTTGTTCAAATAAATATGAATATAATTATACATGTGTTTGCTTTCAAATTACGGAGACCCACGTATGCATAGATCATCAAATGAAAAGCCATATATAAAGCTGAGAACAAACACGTAGGCAAAGGCTTCTGAATTATGCAAAAACATTGATTTGAAACGTAAAACATGCAAGAGAGTCATTCCCATACGTGGAATAGAACCGAGGACTATCGTGTGGTAATGGCAACAATCCTCCTCCACTTCATAACGTAATAATACACGTATACGCTAGAATATATAGTATAACGTACGTATATATATATTTCGTCGAATAAAACACGGTTAGAAAATTAATTCTGACGTATCGTTGGAAGCGATTGCCTGTAATCAGCCCCTAACGGTTGGTCCATTACCGAATGTCGAGATATTCGAAATCGGGACGGTTACTAATTTGACTAATAAATTTCGAGACCAAATTTTCATTCTGTGTGGGTCTAATAAATAAATCATTCAATTTTCAAGCTCCACTGATTTCGTCGATGTGAAAGAAAAAAATAAGAAATAAATAAATAAAACGCTTACTCGTCATGAATTACCTTCGGTTAAATAAGTTGTAATTTATCCTGCAATTGAATAATTCATCCGTGATTTTGGTTGAGTTTGTTTATTTTGATGGGCTTTTTGTTTTATTTGAACAACGCTACTCCGAAACTTCATTTCCGATCGCTCGTTTGAGAGAATTCATATATTCATTCAATAATACTCACTGGTCAAATTTGCACTGTTTTCAATTAAATTTTGTATCCGTTGTTATAAATTAACGAATCATGCAGTACCTCGCAATATATATATTCGCTGGTAAATACACGTTGGTACGTGATGCGTGTGTCTACATTGGAAAGTCGATTTTTCAACATTTTATGCCTCGATTATTTCCCTTGAATGTTTGAGGAAAAAGTGAATAACAATTTTAGTGGATGAATTGAATAAAGTTTGATTTTCAATGTTAGAAACATGCTCAGTGTGGAGCTTTTTGAAATGTCAGTTTATTCGTGATATACCGCGGAAATTTGTTTCCTTGAAATAATTACAGAGAAAAAATAAGCAAATGTTTGAGTTTCGTCGTTGGGTAATGTTGGGCGAAATGAACATTAAAATTCCAGCCAATCTGAATCGAATCAGCAATATTAAATAAATTATAGAGCAGTGGAGAGGATCGTTAACCCAATCAATATGATCAAACTGACGAGACTGAAACTCGTTCCGGTAATCAGTCAGTTTAATGGCAGAGAAAGAGTGAGATGAAAATCAAACCACATATTGTTCTCGTTAAGCTACGCAACGTTTCTCGTGGCAATCCGCATGAGCCAATCAATCGTGTCAAATTATCCGTTATTTCCCTATTTTTTTATTTCTCATTTTAAGGGCAAAAGTGTCGACATTAAATGTTCATTTGAGAGGTTGAAAAAAGCGATACATTACCATTTTACAGTGAGGGCAGGCTTTTAACGTTAAAATATTTTCATTACATCCATTTTTTTCCTGTTTATTGAATGTTTTTTATTGGGTTACTTTGTTTACTTGCTGAGTGACGTAAATTGCTAATGATTTTATTTCTTTTTTCTATGAGCAGAAAGTAAATTGCAGTTTTTGAATAGAAAGTGAGGACTTCAACGAGCAGGCTTCTCGCCTTGAAGTATCTTTCACCCTCTTCAATGTGTACGGAACGTACACAAGGCTCCCTGATATTGTTTTTTAAATCAGGAACTCCCCGTCGATCGAATCGACTGTTTTCGATGGATCGGTGAAAATGGGGAATTCGTTGAGCAGACTAAGCAACCAGAAAAGATGGAAAATAAATTAAGTTTATCGATTAAATATAAAGATGTTGGAAAATTAGATAAAATGAGGTAGGGCAGTTGAACTGTTGGATTTTTTAATTACGTCTAGACGATCTAATGCTAGACACTCATTTCCCAGCTTCGAGAGCGGAAGTGTGTTTTATCTTCATAATTTTTGGTATAATTAATGAATCATGGATTGTGAAAATTGTTTGACAAAATTTCACGAGTAGAATTAAAATTGATTTTTTTCTCTCCGATATGGGGCTCGTTTTATCGTTCAATTTCATTCATAAAACATGAGCAAACTTTATTCCAGGTGTAAAGAAGCCGTTCACCTTACGTTTTATTTTTGTTGAGCCACGTAGCTCTCAGGCTTTTATTTTCAACGTAAATATTACAAAACTCACAAGCTAGTGAATCAAGATATTTAAAATTCCTCCCATAACTCCTCGATTGAATCACAAATATCTCATGGGTAATAATCGACGGATGGGATAATATTACCTCAATATCTCGACCACGTCGAATGCACCGTTATTACGAGCAATAAATCTTCGACTCGAGAATGGAAACAAAAAAAAACGCAAAATAAATAGAAACGGAGATAATATACGAGGATTATAGAGCTCGGTCGATCTCCCACGCAAATCGCGAGCTATTTTCTTGCAAAATGTCTGTACACGTTTTTATTAATATGTCATGCCTAATAGTAGGCTTTTTATCGATTGACTCACGACCTTCGAGAGCCTGTTATGATTAAATGGACTGCATCATTACGCTGCAACATTTGCTGTGAACATACCACGAAAAAATGAATTTCAATGAGTTGAGTTTTATTTTAAGCGTGAATTCATAATGATTTTCTCCAAAATTTAAAGATCTCGATAATAATTAATGAGCCCGTGGGGAGTTCGTGTTATTTCCATTCAATTGAGCCTTATTTTAATTTTATTTTAATTGCACGTGGTTTTTGTAATGAGGCAATATTTTCAATGTATTTTTCGTGGCAAAATATATTACACAGTTCAATTGAACTGCAACTCGACCGTGTTCCAATTACGAGTGAATTTCCAATTACTCGGACGATCTTTATTTGGGCAGTTATGTTGTTATGTGCTTGATTTGAACCCATGCGAAATTCAATTTGAATGACCCCATTTTCATCGACGTCTAATTAATTTTAATCAATTCCACGTGATTAATCATTGCTTGTAGCTGTACTTGTTTTCTACCTCAATATATTGATTTATTGGATTTATTAATTCCCTCTTTTTTCCAAGACAATGGACTAGGTTTTTTTTTTTTAATATTGTATCAAGTTGGTCGTTACGTGAAACCGCATTATGAGTTTTTGTGCTTTTATCGAGTTTCCTCAGAGTTAGGAGTCCATTCTATTCACAACGAAATTTACTTCGAAATAGATATCCGGATTCGCGTAGGTTAAGAAAAAAATATATCTAGATAATTCAGACTTCAGTCAATCGAAATGTAGGGCATTGCGAGCCAAACAATTCGTATAAACGAATCAACTATATCGTTGCCTAAATGGGGTTTCGAGTAATCAAAACTAAATGGAATAGTACAATAACCGCGAAATAGAACAGAACTCAAATTTCCAGAAGAAAATTCTAAAAGAAATAAATAGAAATCATTTTTGAGAAATATTATATTGACTCCATGGTTTAAACGATTTGAAAAAGTGTCCATTTCGTTATACCATCATTTCGTTTTTTGTTTTCTATTTCGAAACTGATGTAAATTAGTCGTAAATCGTTGGGTCCACCGAAAGATTAAACGTTAGAATCAAAGAATTATTCAAATGACCAAGTCTCTAGCGACTAATTCGCAAATGGTGCGATTAATTTCTCGGATATCATTACCCAAGAAGAGAGCTAGAAATCTCGTGATCACGTCCACCTGCCAAGATTTAGCTTTGTAGCAGGACCGTTTAGTTGCGAGGAAATTCCTGGAGGGGTTCTCGATGTGCTATTGTTTAACGTTTCACGCATTCGGCCTCGGTCAGTTTGAGGCTCGTTCATCCGTTGCGAGGAAATTTATGCTAGCTAAGCGTTTCTGTCTGATGCCAAGATATGCAAGAACCGAGAGCATATGTGCTTGTAATCACAGTTGTGAATACACATGAGGTATTTCTGATGAAAGTTGAATGCTGACGGTTCTCGCAGTTGCTACGGATTCGTTACGTGTTTTTCGATTAATCGAAATGAGCTTTTTGTACTTTGTCATTTTTAAGTATAAGTCACAGCTACTTTAATTTTCTAGCGTTGGATTGAAACGTTTCAATGATTCTCAACGTACAATGAAATTATTCAAAGAGCCCTTTTACGGGTACCAACAAAATCGGTGGTTTCGGAATAAAATTTTCACGTGAAAAGCTTCTTCTGTGCACAGCATCTATCACGTTGTACGGATATATACGTCGACCGGAAGCTTTGCGTCTTAGATAAACCTTTCTTCAAAGTTCGAGTGGTTTACAATGAAGACCCCTTCTTGTTCTCGCTGAATAAATAAAGATCCGAACTAGCACAAGCTGCTTACGAGAGGGAAACGATTGTGTGTGTTCCCTAAATAAATTGATGTTACAAAACCTGTTGTTTATTAAATAAGAAAAAAATTCAATTGAAATAAGAACAACGAAATTGGAATGATCCCTGCGAAATATTATGGTCAAATGTTGGGAGAGCGGCGAAAAAAGGAAAAGTGAATCGTTTTTGATAGAATTATAAGTTACACAATGTTGTAATTTTTTTATGTTTGAACTTAAAGTCAAGCTCCCAGGTTTAATGATGAAGCTTACGGTAAATTTTCGAAACTCTTTCTCCTGGGAAATTTGCGCTTTCTATATACAAAAGTTACGTCCGGTCGGAGTACGGAATTTTACGCTTCAGGTTCATGCACAAATGATATACTCAGCTTTGTCGTAACTTTTTCTCTACACCCAGCGAATTTTCAACGCATTTACAAGAGGCGACTTTAGCGGGAAGCACTTTAGATTGAAATTCTTGTACTTGGACCAGAAATAATGTATTTATGAAGGGAAGTTAGAATTGTGCAACTATTTTAGGAGATTTCGGAAAAATGGGCAAATTGAATACAAAATAATTACGGTTCGATTGTACTTAATGATAAAACTCAAGAGATAATAAGTGAAAGAGGGAAATGAAATGACTGAAAGGAAATTATAGACGTGATTAATAAAACCACAAGCATAACTGAGTATTATGTTGTTCGGAAATTCAGTTACGAAGTTGATTAACATTGTGGCAATAACGCACTCATCTTGGAACAAACTTATCAATAATAAACTCGTCTAAATAACGCAATCAAGGTTTCACAATGACGATTGCAATAGATCATTGGATTAAAGGCGAATGATGAATTTTATGCAAATCCGTAATATCCATCCCCTGATGCAATATTGGATGAACGGCTCGCAGTGGTTGCTTGGCTAACTTATTTTTGGTTACCGGGTTATAGTATCTTGTGGATTTGAAATGAAAAAGTTTTATTCCTCGTAACCGTAATAGCTTTGTTGGTGTAACGCATTCTTATTTGTTCTGGAATTAATTGAGAAAAGGAGTCAGAAGTGGGGAAAAGCCGTGTACACTATTAATTTCACTTGGCGGTACTGTGGCGAAGCCACATGATGGTGTGAGGGAAAGCGAGAAAGAGAAGTGGGATGAGGAATTTGAAACGTGGAAATTTAATTGGCGCACTTCCAAGGAAGCTTAGAATTGTTTCTCATGCCGCAATTATATTGATTGAGATAACTTTCCGGTTGGGGTATGGCTGCGAGAAACGATAGAAGCCGCTCAGGTGAGCAACGCTGCACGGGGTGCAACTACCGAGACCTTTCGACCTTCCTGCATTTTCTCTACTGCAGGCTGTGTACACTTGATACTATAGATATATGTTGGTATTTATGTACCCATGTATATTTATGTATCTATATATGAGTGTATACATCGTGGAAAAGCCGGAGAGCCAACTTCCCTTCTTGTTTCACCTCTGGCCCGGAAGTACCAGAGACTCGAATGCGGATTATGCGGGATGCCCTCTCGCGGTCTACCAACGGACTACGCCCCGCTTATCCTTCTCTCTCATTCACTTTCCCTCTCTTCTCTATCTCAGTGAGAATTCACCGGCAACGTGTACCAAGCGCACTTTACCGCATATACACGCTCCGGAATGCATTAATAAGAGGTACCCGGACTGTGGACATCATGAGAAATGAGACTGCTATACATATTATAATACAACTGGACTAGTACGGCGAGCACGTAGACATGCTGCTGGATAGACTTTTTAGGTTAGGTATGTCCATCTTCGATGCTAGCTAAAGTGCATCTGCATTACAGAACAGCCTGCAGTCTACAACTAGCCATTGGCTATAGATATGCACGGTATTCAACGACAAAAAGTTTCATCTTTCTGACGGATGTTCCGAAGACATTGTTGCCATTGGTTCTGGGCATGCGTTTCAGGAGAATGTCCTGAACTCGTATAGAATTTCCCATGGGGATCGGACCAGGACAAGTTTATTATTCAATCAGATTCGAACAAAGACCTGACCAGATCCATTTTATCACTAACTGATCGGAATTGTAACGTTTCGCACACCTTTGATCCAGTTAAGATTTCTCAATCAAGCTGCAGTCTCGACTGTCTCATTAGCGTTTGAACAACTGCCTGCATCTGAATATTCACAATATCTGGTTATATTGAACTTTCCTGGACTTGAATAGTTTTCATCCCGGATTATTGTGATCTGATCTTGGATGAATCCTGATCAGCTTGCCAGACTTTGGAACATTTTATTTTCGGTAACCCTGCCCAGGTCCTGAATGAATCTTCATCAGCTAAACCTTTCCAAACCTTAATATATTTCACCTCGGTCTATCGTGACCTGGTTCTAAATGAATCCTTGTCAGGTAAACCTTCCGAAAATTTGATATATTGTTTCTGTGGTTATTCCGACTTGCTCTCGGCCAGGACTTGATGAAGATTGACTTTTCAGTCACACCTTATTCCAAACTGGTCGAGAGCTGTTATACGCTCAGGTTGAATTCTGGTCGGGTAGATGATTATGAAGCTGGAGAATCGGAAATTTTTCTGAGGATACATTCCCAAGATCGCAGTAATACGAACGAAGAAACAGACGCCATGCTGTAAAATCATCGTGGCCATTTTGCGAATGGCTGAGGGTGAAACCACCGGTTTCACGCTCCGATTGCTCTAACGAAATCTCCTGGGGCCTCGGAGCATCCCTTGGAAACTACCCCCCAATCCTGTGTATACACCCCGCCAACTTCATGTCTATATGTGTGTATATTTATACGGAGTACCAAGAATATTTGGTAGAGGAGAGAATGAGTACGGATAGCGAGAAGCCTGACGCAGAGGCTTTATAATTGTATAAATATTGGGTTATCGCGTCAGCGTTCAGGCCAGCGAACAAGGAGCTTTAGATTTAATTCGTCTTGTGGGGGTGGGTGAAGAGGCAAGCCTCCCTTCGGCAGAGAAGGGGGCTGTAAGCGGCCGAATTATTCAGTTATGAGAATCAGTGACCGGCTCGCTGACTCGGGGTGACCTCTGGTGAAGCAGCGCCAACAGCAATAAAGTCTCGTCTTTTTGGTCGCTTTAAGTTCAGCATCAACGTAATATGAGGGTTGAATGAGCCGTCGTAATTGTAAAACGTTAACGTTAGTCGGAGGCATTAGTGGTTCGAATTCGCTTCTACCCACGTATCCAATAGTAGGAGAAACTTGAATCAACCAATGTCGATCTTGGATTGTCTTTTTACCGCAATGATCAGCGGACTCAACGAGGGAGAAATTTCCTTCACGCACGGTTCTCGTTGATTTCAACCAGATTTTTTTTTTTTACTCCATCCTTCATTGCTTGTGCAGCTTCGTAGCAGAATCGAATTCCGTAGGAAACTAATTTCGCTGGTGCCTTTGTGAAAACGGCATTAACGCTGGTTTCCCTGCACAGGATGGGAACAGCTCTGACTAGAAACTAGATACAGCTTGATACGGAAGAAGGCTGAACACGTACGAGAAACGAGTATGTCGGATGGGGTGAATTGAACGCAGAGTTCTACTTGTACATAGCGCGCGGGAAGAAGTGAAACAAGCATCGCGGGAAGGAGGAGCGGGAGGCCTAGATGTTCCGATACTATTGAAATCCGATGGACCGAAAAGCAAATTATATGAACCTGGTGAAGCACAGTGTGGGTTGTTCTTATCCTGCACTCGCCGCTTTGGCAGGAGTAAGAGACAGACTCCTTTGATGTTTCACCAAGCGTCTGATGCGTGGACGGGGCAGAGTCTTTCGGTTGGCGAGGGCATGTTGCGATCCTTCTTCTCCGTCTTTATCGGCGCTTTCGTTTCTTTTCAATCTCTCAGGAACTCATTTTTTCGCGTATCCTTCCAAAGATGCTCGGTTGGATGATCACGGGTGCCTCGTTTCTCGATCGTGGATGCGCACTTCCGGCACCACTCCTAAGAATCATCGCTATATCAGGACAGCCGTAATGTAGTGTACGGAGCAGCAGACATTGACCCGTCAATATTCTATCAGCTTCTGTCTTTAGCCATGTTGTCCTTAAATAACAATTCGACCTCCATCGACGAATCCTTTCAAATGGAAATAAATCGTTTGATCGAAGCTGGACTGGACTGGATGAACAGCGGATAAATCTATAGAAAACAGATGGGGAAACAAACGATCAATCTTTTGGTCGAACAAGCACACTGAAGTGGTGTGCAGTGAAAGTAAAATCAGCGTGCACCTCCAATGAATAGTGACCTTGCACCCAGTAGAAACACAGCTGAGGAAAACTCCTCCATAGCCGAGCATTTTGTAGCTGTGTTGCTCTGCAAGTGTTAATAGCTGCCCCTGTTTAATCAATCCTCAAAGTTCTGAGTCCGACCTCACTACGTATTCAAAGGACAAGTTACCATTTTAAAATCCGTAAAATATTTAAATCTCGACTTTGTTTTTCCCTAAATAAATTTAAAGCTGTTCCGAAAGTTTTAAAGAATCGCACTTTGACTCATTCGCTTTTAAATTCCCCTGTCCTCGCGTTACGTACACGTCCGTCCGTGCTTAACCAAAGCAAAGACCACAGGGAAAAAAACAAATAAATTGCTATTATACCAGAGCGGTGTGTTTCGACCATTCTGTTCGCTGGTGGGTACAGGGCAGTCGTTAATATTCCAGGGTGACTTGGATCGTGACTCACCCGTCGCGTACTATATATCCTCCGCGGTATTCTCTTTCTCTCCTCAGTACATATGTATTTATAGCTATAAATATATATCACATACTATCGGTATATACGCTCTTTCCCTGCAAAACGTACACACTCTCTCTCTCTCTCTCTCTCTCTCTCTCTCTCTCAACATATATGTACACGGTATATTTTTGTGTAGGAATAGTGTTCACGGGGAGAACGTTTCCTCTCCGTCCTCACAATCGCGTTGTTTTGGAGTCTCAGGGTCTCACGATTCTCTCTTTCTCTTGTCTGCATGAAGTTTCAGAGCGCATGTGATACACTCACGGCCTCTCTAATGCCCCTGACGCCTGTAGGTCGCACCGTTTTTCTCCACTAGCTCCTCCCGCGCGGATATATACACACACAAATATCTATCCGCAAAAGTGGAAACTTTTTCCCCTCGTGGATGGGGCTCCGTGCCGTGAAAGTGGTGTGGAAGTTCCGCCAGCTTCGAACGTGAAAAAGCCCCACAGGCCAAGCAGCAGTCTCGGTTGCCCTCCGTTTACGGGAGAAATAGAAACTTCAACGACTTTATCCGATTCACCCAATTACCAGCGCCGTTCAGTCGTCAAATGATTTTCTTTCACTCGAAGAAACGCTCCAGATCAAAGAAGACCATTTTAAAACTGCTTTTCAGGCTTTTTTTCGATCAAGATGTGCCAGTGAATCAGTTTAATGCAAACTTTAGGCAAGAAATATATGTTTGAAAAATGCTGAAGTCAGCACAAGATCTGAAATATTATATCGTTGAATATTTATTACGGCGAAATTCGTTGTTATGATAAATGTGAAATTTAACAATTTGACGCAAATTTACGAAGACTGAACTAATGCCAATCTTTCCTTTGTGGAATTGCAGATTCCTTCGTGGTCCCGTGAGTGTTTCCCTCGTACGTTGGATCTCCAGTAAGCAGTAGTGGTGAATTAAGGCAAGAGAAACTTGATGTTCAAAGAAGCTCGTACACTCTTGTGGCTTAGTTGTGCGAATTTGAGAAACAGACGCGCCATTCAAGGCAACTGTACTCCAACACCTTCTTAGACTCTTAGAGTAGTATCATCACTGAAGACCACAAAGAAAGGAGCCAGCAGCAGTTGTGAACCATCGCATTCTGTCTCATTCGCACTCGTCACCGCAGCCTGCACCGTACCTCTCCATCGTACGTATTACCAGGTACGTAACTGCGTATATAAATTTAGTATTCAACCATTGTACCTGTACGTGGCGATATAATAAACGTATATAGGATGAACATGGAAGGGTCGCTTCCACTTTGGACCACAGGGAAGCTTTGAAGTTAACGGAAAACGTATTTAGTCGTAGATCTCATGCAAATCCTCGGACTCTGAAGTGAAATTGAGGGTAGCCTCGGAGTGAGTCCCGATAGTTCGTGAGCTCACATTGCCCGTGTTGATTTATTTACACACCAGTATTCGAGGTGGTGAATGAAAATTTAGCGAAAAATGCGATTTCCACGGATTTTTTCAAATAAAAATAATAAATTCTGCATTCTTTGCCATCACAATTAATGAAAAAGGACCTTGACGGCAATAAATATAATAATTAACAATGTTAATCGTTATTAATATCATTGAAAGATACACTTAATTGAATAATTTTGAACGAAGCCAACAGAGTTGAGTGGAGTTGGTTCAATTCTATTCATACGCAACATGAATCATGGTTTTAGTGATTTACCGGTGACCACAGACTAACAATAGGCACGTCGACACATCACAAAACTTTTGCCCCCGTATCGCGTGGAATGAAAGCGGCAGGCGTTGAGGTTCGTTGAGGTTTCTCCTCTCTTTGCTCTATACTTTATAGTTCACCTGCTTCTATGTCGTAACTCCCTGTTGTATTGCTGTTGGTGGCCATATGTCTCGACGTTTACTTCAAATCGAGGCTCTTCTAGTCCCCTCAGCTTCGCAAACCACTATACTACACACAGGGACAGTACATACTACTAGTAGTTGAAGCAGCCAACAGTATGAGGATTTTCACTGGTTATTCTCTCCTTTCCCTCTTCCTCCTCCTCTCGAGGTTCTTTCCCTCCGATGTGCACGCGCGCGCGACGTTGCAGAGGCTCTGCGGACGAGGCTTTATTGTCCGCTAGAGATCGCCTCGTGAATATTCAACAGTAGAGGACCATAGAGGCCATAGGATCTCGCAGGGTTGGTGACTGCAAAGGAGGAAGAGGATGAACAGGGCACTGAGACCTTTCTGGTCTCATCTTCCCTGTCGCGAACGACTCTAAGGGCTCTGTCTCCTCCTTCCATGTTTCTCTCTTTCTCTCTTTCTTCATCTTTTCTTTCCCTCTTAGTCCAACTATAAGCGTCACCGGAAACGTGCGAATGTTCCAACGAATGTTTATTACCGACTTCAGGAGCGGAATTGGCATTGGAGGGGAAAAACGTCGATCCCACGAGATCAAATGTGTCACGATCTCTTTTAAGAACCTCCTGCTTCAACGTGAAAGAAAGCAAAGGGTTGTTGCGGAAACAAAATGTGTTTCCTACTAACCGAGGATTCTAAAAGCTACCGACACTTTTGCCTCTACAAATGAGTAGTTATCTCTGACTCAGATAGAAATCGCTACCGCGACAACTCGAACGTAGGCGTGTTTTATTCGTGTTTATATTTGCGGTAGTCTCTAAGAAGGGTGCTGATAAGTAACGGTGCTTTCGTGCTGAATATATTCGTACAAACGGTTTCGTGCTCGTACAATGGAAATGACGAATGCCACAGTCGTTACGTGTACGTTATACACAGTATTGTATACTTATGTACGCGTGTCTTATTCTGCGAAAATGGTAACGAGACACGCTCTGAATCGGCCACTACAAGTTTCGCGCTATTGGCGTTGAAATAACGAGTGGCGAACATGATATTACTCATGTATGGAACATTCCACGTTCGATCACCTATCAAATTAACATTTTTCCTGAATATATTGTTTCATAAGCTTTATCAATAAAATTTCAATCTTTCTCTAACATTTGTCTGATGTTTCGATGGAAAAAACGTCTCTATACCAGAAATATAGAACAGAAACAAATGCCTGTTTCCTTCAGTACACTCTTTCAGAATGAATTTCGACCAGAGATTAAATCGGTGACAAAAATAAGAAGAATATCTGGCTTAATCCACGCTGAAGTGAATTATGTGATAAGCAAGAATAGGTTACTTCGTGTTAACCTGGGTGACAATCAAATGAATACTTGACACGAAATTTTATATAGTTTATCTGGAAAAAGTGTAAAAGTTTCATGCCGTGAATATGGTGTCAACTACTTGAAAACGACTCTTACAACAGTTTGGCCTAATGATGTCTCTTCTTTTAGGTCAACATTCTTTGTCGCCTCTGATGTCCATGAGGTATTCTATTCAAAATAGAACTGCGACTACATGTAATTGTTTATTCAAGTGTTATAATTTTCGAATGAGCTCACCAGTGGATTTAGAATCACGTGACAAATACTTAATATAGCGTGGACGATGCTTTTCAACTTCGAAGCAAATCCGATAACTTCGCTCTAGATAATTAAATGAAAGTTTTTCATTTGCTCGTCATTGATTTTTCGATATTCTGGAACATCACTATCGACATTTTACTTCCAGATAAACGAAAGATCATTTCTTATGTTCTGAAAAAATGTTATAAACGCTGTAAACTCAGCTGTGTGTCACTTACGAGTATAATGTTTCACATACAACACATGTTACCATTAACTGTCCACGGTTATATCGAGTGCGATAGTATCTAAAGTTAAGAACTAAGGGTTTTGTTCGGTTGATGGTCTTGTGACGTGTGGGAGGTTAAACAGCGGAGGATAGAATGTATGGCGAAGAAACTGTGGGGGCACCTGCGGAATACTGGATAGGAGCACGTGCGAAATGCACATGGAATACAAGGTATAGTGTATAGTGAGGCTAGGACTGTCGGATATCTGGGAAAGCGAAGCGTCCTGAGTTTTGCCCTCGGGGGTTTATATTCGTTGGGGACTATGTAGGGAAGGTCTGAAGACCAAGTCAGGGTAAAGCCAACAGGCGGATAACGACTAATAAGCATATCGCGACACGCCATCGTGTCCACGTCCAAAGCACAAGAAACGTTGAGACGTGTGCCGAGACTTTTCGAGCTTGTTAGATTGATGAAGGAAGGGTAACTATTACCCACACTTATGGTAAGCTACATAGGTACGAAATTAGTGGTCTGAATGTATATTTAGGCTCGTCAAGTGGAAGGAAAGCTCGAATGCGGGCTCGTGAGTGAAAGTCACTGTTGTACTATAGCGCGAGGTGGATCACCCGCCAACGCTCATGGCTACCCTCTCTCTCTCTCTCCCTCTCTCTGTTTTTCGTTCTCTCTCTTTCTCACACACCCCTGATGATGGTCCCTGTCTCTTGCCAGGCCTGCGTACACCTTGTAAAACGATATCTGAAGGCCCCGCGAGGAAAACGGAAGAGCCACGTCGCTCGGGAACGCCCGAATGTTAATTAGCTACTTAATTAATGCCATTATCGTCGAAGCGTTAACAGAGACCGAGAGCATAAGAGAGCTCAGGTTCATGTCACTGACTCATCTTCATCCAAAGTCATTGACGCTTTACAACCTCCATCTTCATCTCACTATATACATGTTGAGCTTTCAACATTTTTTTATTTTCTTCTACGATTCATTCCTGTCTAGTTTTTTTTCTCTTTCGAACTTTTTTTTCTGGCATACTCTCCACGGACTTTATTAACCGTAGTATTTAGTGACTCAACCAGCTTCTTTCACGTTTCCTTGTTCCTTGACTTTTTCTGACTCTTCTTCGCCTCGTTCCACATCTTTTTTTCTCTCTAGTCTCCTCGAGCTTGGATTAATTTGAGGATCAGAATAAAAGAGAACGCATAAACATCTATTAAGGAGGCTACGAGGTACACAAGCAAGCTTTGTCCGTGGCTTTACGAACTCGGGCATCGTGTCATTTTTTACACTGAGATTTTTTTTTCCCTTTTCTTCTGCTTTTTCTCACCTCCCAGAGCGCGAGATCTAGACGAAGCGTCTACGAAATTCCGACTAGTTTTTTCTCTTACTTTGCTCGTCTTTCCTTCTTCGCGAACATAGATCTCTTTGGTTATTCTCTTTATTAAAATAACGAGTCGACGACGCGTTTCTTACAGCCAAGTTTTCTATCCTCGCGTAGCACAGGGTAAAGCGTCACGAATGCTTATATATATATATTTATATATCAGGAACGATGCCACCTCGAGCATCCCTTGTAACCACCCCGTTCTCACTCAACCCTTCTCCATCCAGCCGCTAATTTATGTACTGCACCGACCATTAGGGCCATTACATTAATCATTTTTCCTTCTTCTCCTTCCTTTTCTTGTATCCCGCTCTTGTGCATTCTCGATGTACTTACAAACTAGAATGGAGGAACGTGTCGAGCGAATCTTTAACAGGTTTTCATCCCGACCTCTCTTCCTTCACTACTTATTCTTCTTTTCCAAGCTCTCCTCCTTTGAAATGATTTTTTAACGACCTTGTAAAACAGCGGCCCTGCCCGCACCTTCACGAAACTTCATATTATATATGTGATTATTTTTCACTCTATTTTCTTTCGTTACGAATAATTAATTCAATTTTTTAGCGTAATGAGAATCCTCAGCCTTCTTTGCCCCAACATTCATTCCCCATTCTCGTCCAAGCGTATCGCTTTATTTTTCATTCGTTAAATATACCGCTATTTTTATGCCAGAATTACAGTTACAACGAGAAATTATGAGAAAGCTTTTTTTAAATTATACCGAACGTACATTTTTATCGTCATCGTCCATCGATAAATTATGTAAGTACGGAAGGACGCTCAGTCAAGAATGACTTTTTAAATGTATATTCATTGAATTTATAAATGAGAGCGTTACTTCAAAAAAGCACTTGTCTCGTTCCCTAGCGGGTGTTCATATTCCTATGACATGTCGATCGAATAAATATGTTTTCACTATTATTGTCTCTCCCACACTCATTATAGACCTCGAAAAGTAGGCATGAAGTTGAAAAAAAAAAATTCGAGGTTCTTCGGTCGAAGGGACCGTTAACTCGTGACTGAAGGCACATACGTCGATTAAAAAGTAAATAACAACGAAAAAAGCGCAGAAAAATGATGGGGAAAAAATAGCAGCAAATAAGGTTTGCCGTGGAAACTTGTGCATCGTTTGCTTTGATCGTTGATTCGGTATGGCCGACTGGGATCTCGTTTTTACTCCCCATCATGGATCGTCTACTGCTTCTTCGTATTTTTCGATACCGTGTGTTCATTAAAGTCAACTAAAAACCTTGTGCAAAGAAAGCTATAAACATTCGGTTGGTTTGTTTATTATCAACGTTCGGGACCGTCATTTGTGAGCCAAAGGAATTTACCGTTGGACCACTTTTTTTAGTCTTTTCTAAAACATTAATGTGTTCAACGTGACCAAAATAAAAATGAGCTAAACAAACAGATTGGTCGAAGTTTTCCGTCCATGCTTTTTCACTCGCGCTACTGTCCTTTTTTTCATTTCTTTAAATTCCCTTGAAAATATCGTCGTAATAAATGTCTCGAATTATAGCTAAACAGTCGCAAACTCGATTGTAGGATTTTGTTAACACAATACGAAAGTATAATAGGGCGTGTGCTAGACGCAGTTTCTGTACTCTGAACCTACAGCATATCCGTCACATTTTACCCAAAAGCTTCCTTCGTATTAGCTATGAAGTATCTCTAGGATTTCCGGGACTTTAGAGAGTTTATCCCAACTTGCTGAATACAAACCGCATGTCTCGGCTTGCTAGGATATGTGGGAAATTTCGTAATAATCCATTTATTATATACACACGAGAGTTTCCATCTCAATTCTGCAAAATTCATGTCACAATTTTATTTTGTTATCAAATAATTTGTTTAAAATGTAGGATTAAAAAAAAAAATACAAGTTTGTTGAGTAACTTAGAAACATTTGGCATAAAAAGACACACTATGAGGATTTGGATAAAGTTAAATTGCTGTGGAACTCTATGTGCTCATGTACTCGTATGTTCAGCAACGAGGACGCAGCGTATATACTTCGCTCTGATGAATCCTAGTGTTTGAAATCCCGTTAACCGCAACGTTATGCACTTCGCACGAAATTTCTTCTCCCCCAAATCCGCAAATTCGCAAAGTTCTTATTCACGAACGATTAAATCATTCGTGAGGCAGCAAGTGGTTAAATTTTTGAAAAGTTTTAATTAAAGTGAGTAGCGGCGAAAATTAGAGTGAATTTTTCTGCAGTCGAATATCTCTGCAAATAAGTCGAATTAATAGGAAACTATTTACGTGATACGCGGACGAACGGAGCGAGGCTTTTTTTTTTCTTCTTTTTACCTGATTATGGCAGATACACGGTGCGAACATTTGCAATTCCTTAGCTATACAATTAAAAATGTCTGCACGCAATTGCACGCCGGACGTGCCCGGCATGCGTCGAGGATATGACATTTTTTTGCGGCCTAACAGAAAGGGAGGTGAATTTTTTTTTTTTTTTTCACCAACACACTCGCCATATTTTTTTTCTCCACCCTCTTTCATCTCTTTTTTTCTTCTGCGCCAATCCTTGTTTTTTCTCTCCTTTTTTTCTGTTTTCACCACACGTACACACTCGTGACTCTCGATCTCTCGTTAAGATATCATCTCGATTCGCTCGTGACACGCCACGTTGAGTCCCCATCCCTAGGAGGCTTAGCCGATCGCGGTGAATAAGCGAATATGAAGAATAAAAGGAATATGCGGAGGACGATAGAGCAAAAAAAATTACCGGAACTCCAGATCGATAGGTCTGTATTTACACGTATCAGAAACTTGAATTATGCGGGCCATAAGGTGATTTCCCTAAAGGGAACGAAGAAAATATCATATCACCAACTTTTTCATTATTTCTTGCAACCCTCGGTGCATGAGAGATTAATAAAAAGGGAGAAAATACATTCTGCGAGTTATCAACTCGCAGCTTTACTTTTACGAGGGTTCAATGATTTATAAAAGGAATTAAAACAAAAACTTTTTCCAGCTCTCGTCATGCCCAACAAATCTTTAATCCGATTATGCTCTAAACACCCTTTCACAATAATGTAAGTCATGATTTGTTGTGACTACTTTACCAATCGACGATACGAGTCCAGTCCAAGTAACAAGATTTCATATTATTGAGAAAAATTTCAACTTTTTTACCATCAACTTACTCTTTGGTAAATCGAACAAAACGTTGAGAGTTCGCTTGAGGTATTTTCAGCAGCTTACAAAACCATTAGTACTCGTAGAACTCGTGCCAATCAGTTGATCACAATGAGGAACATATTTCTGAGCTTTTTGCATTGCGGTCAGTTGATATGGTCTCTGAAAAAGAATAAACGGAGATTTTTCCAGCTCCGCATCATCAGAATTCCTGTCGGTCACTCTGCTAATAAGTTATTCGCGTCGTCACGCAAACGTGTGATGTCGTTTCCTTTTTTTTTTAATTTTTAATTCTTTTTTCTTTTCTCTTTTTACCACCGTATGGTTTGAATCTAATAACGCGAGCACGAGAGCGGGACATTACACGGACCAAAAAAAACGGTCCTCGCTTATTTTTCTACCTCTTGTTGTAAAAATAAAAAAATAAAAATGAAAACAATCAATTTTTATTTCTCTTTTCCTTCGTCGCTTGTTCACGAGATGGATGAATAATAATATTTAAATACACGTGTTATTGCAATAAATTCAACCGTAATTTATGAATCTAATGTAAAAAAAAATGTCGAAACGAATTCACCGTAGTACAGACTTTTGTGCAGCTTGCAATTTTTGTTAAAACTCTCAGCTGTTCATTTCTAATGATCCACTAAATTTGGAACAACGAAAGTTTTGAGGAAACATTGAAACTTTGTTTATTTTGTCGAAATTGACGAGAAATGATATTTTCTTGATTTCGAATTAAAAATAGTATTACTTGATTGGTTTATCCGATTATTTCGTGATGTCATTGCAAACGAGTTGATGAAGGTTAAATAATGAGGAGATTTACGTTGAACGAAAAACTTCATCGATAATTCATTGTATTTGAGAATCTTGTCATCTCTTTTGCAGAATCAAACTGAAAAGATCGAATTTTTTTTTATCGGCGGTTGCCTCGAGATGTTGAATCTTTGGAGAAGTTTTGACGCTCGGTTTGGGACTTTTTTTCGCAACTCCTTGCACTTCGAAAACTTTCTGGATTGTACTTGGTTTGCTTCGAAGCAGATTCTTCCTTTTTTCTCCGTCTTTTTCTGTCCTCCCTTCTCTCTATCTCTCTTTCTCACTCTCTCTCTTTCTCTATCTTCTGCTCTCCATCTTTCTCGATGTTTTGCAAGGAGAATTCTGAGATCGACGAATAGGGGTAGCTCGCGCTAACGGGCAAGGACCACGAAACTCTTCTACATAATTTCGCGTAGCTTCCTGTGGACGACTATATCGAACGAGCTGCTTGAATTGAGGTTACGAAAAAGAGGAAAAAAAAAAAAAACGAATTACTAGTCGAAACGAGCACGAAGAGTTCGCAGAAAAATGAAGGAAAGACTCTCCTTCTTTTTCGTAACAACCGCGAAAAACGAGAAAAGATAGCGAAATTCTTGCACGTTATTTTTTCTGGGTATCGCGAAAAGAGATCGAAGAGCTGAAGCTTTAATATTGAACTAGACAAAAAAGAAGAGAAAGATAATAAAAATGAAGATACCAGGAAAAATAAAAATAACAGTCTGGTGTTCTCATTGTTTTTACGCAATAAACATTCCAACGTATTCATTCAGCAATGTTTTGTAACCTCAACCCCTCTGATCAAGAAATTAATGGAAAATCAGAGAAAAAAGATACAATGGAGCTGCTCCGGTTTTCTTTCAATATAATCACGTATAGACGTTTTTTCGTTGCTTTGCTTTTTAGTTTGCTGACTTTACGTGTCCTCGTTAATTTCATTCATTTGCACTGCTACCCATAACAATGCAAACATTCCGAGAATAGAGGTCTGTACATACTGAGTTTGCTGTTCGTACTTTATTATGCAGTCACATATATGGGTTTTTATTTACACACACACGTGTCGAATGGTGCACCTTTCATGTACTCGTAGAGTTCAAATCTCTCAAAATCGGGCAACTTTCTATTTCTCCCTCTCTCTCCTTCTCTCTTTCTCTCTCCTTTTCCCGTTCCATCCCTTGGCAGCTAATCTACAAAATAATTCATACAAACAAACGCCGGTTCTCTTGCTCCCTCGTGAAATTCAATGGAATATTAATTAATGTTTATCTCACGAAACACGTTAGCGAGAGAGCCAAATTTCACGCGAATTAACTTCTTTATCGTCTGGCTTGACTTTTTTCCCTTTATCTCGAGCATATTTATCCTTTTATAATCCTTTCGCGGTCAACGCTCTGTCCGCAAATTTCGGCGATATTCCACGTTCATTTTTTCTTCGAACTCATATCTGCGGAACAGGCGAAAAGCTATTCTAGCTTAAACACTCCTATATAATCCATACAACCCATAGTTATACACTATTGTTTATGTAAGTTTAAAGAAAAATGTAAAATTCAACAACAAAAACCACCGTTTCAAGCCCTGGGAGCGTGCAACGCCGCAATAAGCGAGAACTCGACTTCTGCTTCTCAGTTAACTCCTCTAATATTACACAGCAATAGCGCTAAATACGTTACCGACCCTTCGTATATGCATATCTAACAATTACCCTCTCGTGCTATTTTCTCGAACTTCTCTCGTTTTCTCCTCATTCAAAATATTATAAAAGCGTACAAAGTCAGTTCGTTTTTTTTTACTCAAAATTCACATTTTCCCGCTGTACGAAACGATCCCGCAGTTACACACTTGACCACGAATGGCCTCAACCTTTTGAGTCATGGTGAGACTTACGTTGGTACATTTTTTTTCTAATTAAATTCTAAATAAACAGATCATGTTTTTACTGGACGCGTGCTTGATATTGCGAAATAAAAGTTCCATCTTATTCACTGCCGAAAGAAGAATAACGTGCAACTTTTATTTATATTTTTTTAAATATCCCCGAAATAAACGTACAGCAGGTTTTGTTCCCGATGTAAATCGGTGAAACGTATTTTTTGCATCGTGAGAATAGTTGTGTTTTTCAATCATCACGTCATCGCGATGTGATCGTTAAAATAAAGAAAAGAGCGGTCAAGTTTCGTAAATAGGTCGTTAGCTCGATTTAATAATTCCAATACTTCTCGGCATGTTATAGTTTTACCCGAAAATACGACAAACATTATGCAACGACCTGGTGCTGATGACAGGCTCGTTTTTGTCATGAATATGGAACAATATTGTATCGAGGCATTTCTATGATAATTTATTTTCGCCAATTTTTTAATTCGAGAATTATTTGAGTCCTGAATTGAGTTTATTTCGAAAAGAATATGAGTGTGCTATTTTTTTCCCATCTCTCAAGTAATAAACATGATATCTTTGGCTATTTTTGTTTGACGTCTGAGTTAGAGTTTTTAAAAATATAATTCGCATGCGAAATTTAACCTTAAAATCTTTCCAAAATTGTTATAGACATGCCCAGAAGAAATAATGATGGTTTTGTAATATTTAAATACAACCTTGTTTAATATCTAGGGCCATGAAATTTTAAAATGATTCTGCAAAGTTGATATTTGACGTCGAGTAATGGAAATAGAAATTCATAAGAAATGAGAAGTGCTTTTGTCAGATAAGTCAGTGTTTGTATCGTGCTTTTTCTTCTTTCGAATCGATCGCTTTTATAAATATGGTTTAGTATATATTGATCAACGATTTAAAAAATAAATTCTCATAATTAAACTTACTCATTTATAGGAATTGGATTTCTAAATATTCCGCGATTTAACGTCTTTCAGGAAACATTGGGGAGAATCGGAGGAGAAAAAAGTTTCATTTTTTGACACTTTCCCTTTTTTTTATCTGAAAAAAAAAATCTCGGAGTACAAATTTGTGGCTCGTTTTTTAATTCTAATCGAATTATGCTAATTCTTCAGTGCATCAGATATACAACCATTTAAACGAAAATAAAATAATCAATATTTGCTAAGCTCGTGATTTATTACTTACGAAGTAAAAATATCAGCAGATTAATTTGATCATGTGACTGTTACAGCATCGATCACGCAATTAACGGTTATTACCTCGAAAATTGCACAAGCAAACAAAAATGGGCTACCATCGTTATTAAAGTCTTATCGAAATTATTGATCCCACACGGCTTCGTCCGAGGGGTATAGACGAGGTCTTATACCACGAGACTCTGGGCTCTAATTTTCGTGTCGCAATTAGAAGCTAATTTTATTATCGATTATGTTGTCGAGTAAAACGAGCCGGTGAAGTAAGAAAAAAAAGAGGCCAAAATTAACGGTGATGTTTGCGGGCCCGGTAGCTACTTGGAGTTCGAGTTTAAAGGAGAAAGGCCGGAAGTGATTAGAATATGTTGAAATGAAAAAAAAAAGAATGGAATAAGTTCCAACTAATTTACTAAGTGAATAAACGCGGAAATAACTTGAATGAAATTTTAATTAATTTTTTCAATTATTCTTCTTTTTTTTTGTTGGCTCAATTTTTATGAGCTAAAATATTCTCGTTGCCGTTCGTGAGTAATCTTTTTCGGTGGTCATTAGAACACTGTAAATTAATTGAAGAGAAATCTGATATCGAAACCCTTTAATGAGGGATAATGTACCTAAAATCCGTTCTCTTTGTTAAGCCATTGAGCGACAGTGACCGGAAATTTGATATCAACTAAATATACAACACAATTAACACAACTTCTCAGTCATTATTCGTAACTGTTACATAAAATAAGTAAATTGAATAAAAATTGGAGATACTTATCCTCATAGATATTTTCACCAAACAATTCCATTGAAATTTTAATCGAGTCATCACATTTTTTGTTTCTTTATTGTTTCGGTCAATTCTATTTAAAGCTTAAAAAAAACACCAAACCGATAAACCACTGTAAATAATTTTGGAATCGAAGTAATTGTTGACAGAATTTAGTCGAATTAACAAATGAAGGGAACTTGATAATGTTCGAGCAGATGAATATTAATTAGGAAAGGATCATCGTAATCGAATCACTGTGGACTGAAAGGGTCAATTAAAAATATTGCTTAAAACATTCAATACCGTTCGCTATGTCTGTAAAGTTTCTCGATTTTCTTAACTTTTACCTCTATTTTCTATCTTTCTCTCGTTCCTCGTGCTTTTCATCTTTCTCGGCAACAGTCCGAGCTCTCTAATCACCTGGTCAGCTAATCGGGCCGGGGCTCCACCCCGTTTGGCAATTAGGGGCTTTGCGCACCGCGAGAGGCAAACCGTTGTATAGATGGCGTGGGGCATGCCAGCGGAGCATCACACGGAGGAACATCACGGACATCCGTGCAGCGGTTGAAACGGCCTGGACGGACCCATTCAGCCGTAACATGAAGTCAGTAGAATGAGAAAGAGAGACAGACGGACACACACAGAGAGAGAGAGAGAGAGAGAGAGAGAAAGAGAAAGACAAGGCGCTTTGAGAAAGTGGAAGGGACGAGAAAGCCACACCGGAAATTCCCCGTCGTCCTCTCCACGTTCCTGCCCCGCAGGGAAAACCGAATCTTGCACGAGAGAAGCGAGCGAGCGAGCGCGAATTACCGCGGCTAAATTATAGCAGTCCGTGCGAACCCTTGTTTAATTTAGCAAACCCCTTTAACGTATACCGAGTTGGATCTTCGGAAGCCCTGATCTTCAAATTTTCCACCCAACATCGCAGCGTGTCTTCGTGTTGCCATTCTTCCTCAGAGCCAATCTTTCGTAACCTGCTTCAACGAAGCATAGACGAATAGTCGAAGTTGTGCCACTAACTTCGTCACGTCCATTTCGTACAAAAGAGTTCAATAGAACGTTAGAATCCTTCTTCGCCTTGAGGCGCGTTCACAACGGTTCGTCAAACGTCGTCCTTTGACATTTAGAACAATTGAAACTGTCGGGTACGAGTTTGTGCCCCAATTTATCGAATCAAGTCGAAAACTATGTTGAACAAGTTGAGGGAGAAGCCATAAACTTATGCATCATTCGCCGGACACTATTGAGGTGAAATAGCTGATTCATTGAACGATATCAATAGCGTTTAATCTGGTCTGGTGGAAGCTCTTTGATGTGGTTGCATATCCCGTTTAAAATCGTAGTTTCACGTTTCTCTGAACATCGTGCAATATTTCAAGGTCAGTCCGAGGTTATTCCATTGAGTTCCTCCTCGAAAATGAGGCAGAACATTAGGAATCATCTGGAACCTAAATGTCATTCGAAAGTCTCGTTTCTTGCATCCCATTCCTGCAAACTCTCGTTACTACTTCATAAAATGGTCCAAAAGTGGGTTAAACTAATTTTCATCCAGCCAACCTAAATAAATGACCTCAAGCTGAGTGCTCTGCTTGAAAAGTCACGAAATGACGAGAGCACGGAGAGGATAATCCTTGTCACTTGCAGGAAAGACAATAAAGAAATAAAAAATGAAGTGTCAGTCGTTGGCCGAGTTGTCACGAAATGGTCCGTGCAGTTATAATGATGAGACTCGAGTGTGGTGGACTCGCGTTCCACATCCAAAAGACGGAGCTAGCACGAGTTTCGTCGTCTTCGTAGAGAGCGTTGCTATAGTGTATGCAAATGCCTATATATCCCAGTTGTATGTTAGAAGCTTCGTGCTTCCCTGGGCATGGACACCTTCGCAGTCTCTGTGAAGGGAGATGAGAGCGAGCTGGTCCCGTGTCATATGCTTCGCGATCTTAGCCCCGGAACTCTGACGACATAAGCCTCACGGATGTTTGCATAAATTCGTGAGCCAACTAACCCAGCCGCCATACATAAGATATATACACATGTATATAACGAGTATCCTATACGTTTTCCTTTCGACCGTCTGGCCCGTTCTATGCACTGTGTGATGTCCTCTCTAGTGAGAAAGCTCAAATATCTCGGGTTCCATAAAGAGAGCGAAGCTGGAGAGAACGGAAGAAAGGCAGAGAGCAAAGTATGAAGCTTGAAGTCGCTCCGCAGAGAAGCTCTTTCTCTTGCGCTTTCCCAGCTAACAATTTTCTCAGTATACACATATATTACAGACCGTTTTCATGGTACAGTTATATCCTTAATGTGGAGACCGCAGTACACCGAGGCTTAGCCTAATGACGCGCTTTGTTTGCTCTCGGACAAGAGACTCGAAAAAAAGACAAAAACGATTGTTATTTTTACATCTTTCCTCTTTTCGTTTGTTGCAAGAAGGATTTTTCAAATTTGCAAATAGAAGAGCACGTGCAAATACGAGGACAAACCAAAGGCAAATAAAATCCAGTCCCATGTTTCATTCGTATATTCATCACTGCATTCACGCCAAGTATTCACCACCCATCAAAATGTACACCGACAACAACAACGAAACGTCAGCTGCAATTTATTTTATTTTAATCTTTTGTATGTATCTACCCTTGGAACATTTTTCCTCTATACCCGTTATTATTTAACGCTTTATCATTTGTTGATGCACTCCTGTTTTTTTTTCTCTTTACGGTTTTATACGGATGCTTCGCAACTTCCCGGAAAAAAAATGAAACACAAAAAGCACGAAATTCGAGCAGGTTACGTACAAATATATGTGCAGGGGAACAGTGAAACAAGCAAACAAGGTGTGTGACGCGGGTGATCGCCTGCAAAAGCGTGTGAGAGCCGTTGTACCCGAGAGAGAACAACTTTTCACTCGAATTTATTGAAATGCGGGCTGGACGGTGGATTACAATTGTAAATACGACCCGAGGGGGATGAGAGAGAGAGAGACTAAAACGTGGACGATAGCTCTAGAGAAACAGAGAGTGAGAAAAAGACAGAGAGCAAAAGGGCCGGGGAGGGACAAAAGCTGATGGTGGTGATGATCCTCTCTGTGCTCGAGGGCTAATCCGTTCGCGCGACTCGCCCAACCATCCCCCAGAGCTCTCGTGCCAAAAAGCATTACCTGACTCTCAACAACGTTTGTGTGCATCTTCATACATGTAACCTGTCCGGATAAACAAAAGGACGTAACTTTGCATCCCTTTGACTTTAAGTCGTACGCAACAAGCCCTTTCTTTGTTCAGCAATTTCTCAATATATGTATGTACATATCTATAGATATATTTACAAATATTTCTCTACATACTGCATGACGCGTGAACCTTGTGCTCCCTGGTACCTTTTCCAACGTGTGGATCTCCACGTAGAGACCAACGAGAGCACATAAATTCGTGACCCTCACGCTCTCCCCCTGTCTCTCTTATTCTAGTGCTCGCATTTCGTTTCGGTTGCAGAACTCGTGCAAAAAGACGCGACCGGCACTTGCTCTGCGTTACATGTGTAGTTGTTGCTGAAATACACAGGTCGATTCAGAACAAGCCAGACCCTAGAGTCAAGTAATGATGCTTTCGTGTTACGTGAACAAAGTATTTTGCTGTCACTTTCATTTTTACTCCATTTACCACAGCTTTTACCTTATGAAAAGTCCCAGTCTATGCCTTCGATTGCTAGCAACAGCAGTGGAGAACTTTCAATGTCCGTGACTTGGGATAGTTTCTCTGGGTCACCATTCAAGAACAGTTTTCGTTTCGATGGATTCGTGGCTTATTTTCTTTTGATGAGATTGCACTTTTGTCGTGGTGGCAGGTGAACAAATAGGGAGAGGCTTCCAGAGCAGTTCTTTGGTAAAAGTACATCGAAACGATTGTTGTACCAGAAAAAATATAAAAATAAGTAGACCCGCAAATTGTTGGAATTTTAATTGCTGCTGTCACGTTTTTCGAAGACAGTGGATTGGCATTGCTGTTCGTCGTCTCAGGCGGATTCCAGTTGGGTTTTCAAGTCGTGTTTTCCATTGAGGAAGCCATGAAACCACATGAGATCGATCTTATCGTCTAAAATTGCCCTATCGGGGGGCAACATACGTTTTAAGCACTTTTAACTAAATCGAGCTATCAATATATTTCAATTGTGGTCTCTTATCGATAATCTAAAATTGGATTAACGATTGGTTCAATTAACGCCGAATAAAAAGCAACGTTTTCCAAGTGGCGATTTCACCGTCACTGCAGATTGATTCTCTGAAACCCAATCTAGTTTCAATCGTTCGATACTGAAGTGGTTGAAATTCGGTTGTTTTTCATTAAACCGTCAATCAACTGCTCCACTTACACCACAATAACCGGAACTCGACTGGTTTCAAGATACACTGTCGCAATATCGAACCCGTTGTTTTCGGGTTACAAATTGTTTAGTCAGCTCGGGCACAACTATTCTGTAACACCTTATACAGATGGGAATTTAGGAGTTTGTTATGTGCATGTATTGCTGAGTGGTGAGTACCAGTGGTGGGTCCGTCGTTCGCATAAATTCGTGACTCACTCCCTTGTACAGAGCGAAGCTCGAGAGGGTGCGGCATAAGGGTGCACAAGAGCAACGGGAGTGCAACTGTGAGGTCATAACTGCTATGCACGTCTCGTACATACACACCACCTTGTTTTCTTTATTTTTCCTCGTTTTCTCACTTTGCTCTTTCCTTTCTCCATTTTTGTTGCCCCTCTTCTGTTTTTCTTCCCTTGCTCTTTTTTAGTATTCTTTTTTTTCCTGCATTTTTCTCTCCCTCTTTCTCTCTTTACTGTGGCCAAAGACATGCAATACGACTGATGTGTGCTTTAGTTTCGACGTATACACGTGTCTCCTGTCCACGACTGAAAAACCGTCCACCTATTATGCTCCTAGGGCACGCTACGAGTTACAAAAACTCTCTGGTAAACGTAACTGTCAAAGAAAAAAAAAACATCGCCACTGTTTGTCTGACTAAAAGGATTAGTGCTGGCATTGAAAAAAAAAAGAATGTAACTCTTTAAATTCCACAAACGTTAGGTTTACCGTAAAAGCGGTAGGAAACACATCTTTCGTATAATTTGAGTTTAGTTCAAATGACATTTGGGGAAACGATGAAAACATCGTGAAATAGTGTTCAATAATAGTCACAATAAACATTGTGAAATGATTTCGTGATCGAAAAATGTTAATTAAGTTAAAAACGTCAATGCACATTATTCAAATCTATACAATAATATTTTTTAATCAATTCAAACACTCGAATCCTCGCTACGGAGATCAACCAATTTGGAAAGCAACTGTTTTGATTTAACATATGCAGGATAGTAAATTACATTTCTTTATAAACTGGTTGGTGGCATAAAACGCGAACATATTCGTGCAATGAAATTGTAAATTTGACGAATAAGCAGGGGAAAAAACGTGAAGGGAATCTGGTGCCGGATACGAAACAGATTCATTTGTATCCAGGCAGCAGAGCGCTACATACGCGAGGAATTTCCGCATTACCTGTGGGTTTATTTTACAATGCTTTCGAAAACTCGGATTGTCGATGAAAATGTACATGTGTGCGATATATGCGTTGCAGTACGTGTATATAAAAGTAGAGGAAACGCAATCGTCAGTTTGGCAGAATATTCCCACAGGTATTGCAAGCTTCGCGCATCAGAGGTGATATTTCAAATTGGCGACTGTCGCGATCGACGTCAGTGTATTATTTCATGTGTACATCGTAACTCATGCGCGTGTGGACTTTTTATCAGGATATTTTTTCGTTTATGTCATCGTGCAAGCGAAAACGTGACAGAATTCCCTGTAATTGAATACATTGACTCTGAAAATATTTTCAAATATAAAATTCTCCCTCCCTCTTGTTACTTTGAGTCGGATTTTGTATCAATCCTATACGGTTTGTCACTGCATATCCTGGTAGAGAGGCACTCCAGAATAGTTGTTTTTCACGTTTAATTCTATTGAAAAAAGCAGAACGAAATTTTACTCCTTGAATATATATACGCGTGTGTGGCTATCATAACAGGGAACGTGCGCACAATGTGCATGTGTCTGTGGATGTATTTTTTTGTTGTTTTCTTTTTTGTAACGTTTTGCTGCCCCTTTATTTCGCTCCAGTGGGCTAACCAGAACAAGAGCTTCACTTACAGCACATACAGTACGTATATACATGCTCGCGACTCAATTTCATTTTATTCTCGTGGATGATACGATCCTCCCCCCACCCTGTCTTCCTCATACTTTCTACGAACTCTTCATTCTCGAATATTTTTTGTCCTTTCTCTTTCTTTTCTTTGTGCCTTGTGAATTCTCACCATAAATTAATAAAATCGTGGCTTGGCCAGCCAACCTTGTTAATTGACTGGACTCGTTTCATTATCGTTTATTTTTGTCAGTCTGACGAATACGAGAAGATATGAACGAGGAGAAGAAAAAATTATACGATAATTTGCGGTGAAATTGCACCCGACATCAGTTCTTCGTAATGAAGGGTATTTAAATTATCCAATGTAGAATTCAGTCGTTCCAAATGATGATCAAAGTTGATTGGTATTTTGATTATCTCAATTCAGCATAGAAATGATCGTAAATCGTGAGGGTGGTGAATAGAGAGTTCAATAACGAGACAAGTATGGCATGCGATCGAAGTGATTTGTAGGCTTTTAAGGAAAGAAAGGATCACACGGGAGCAGTGGAATTTGGTGAAAATTCGTCGACCTTGGCGGAGCCAATGCAGGGCTTTCGGCCCAAGCATTAGAAGAACCGGTAGTACTTCGGTGCATCAACGCACTAGTGGAAAAGCTTTTCGCGCTCCGTGTATAGCCAAAAGGAGAGAGATGTGAATCTTTCTCCTTCTCTTCGTACGCTCTTTCACTCCTTTTCTGTGTGCTTTCGGGTAATCGCGATATTTCAAAGTGCCGGAAGCACAACTTTAAACATCGGACTTAAGCTCTCTCGCCGTTAAGGGGGGAAAGAGGGCAGCAGGGAATGAAGCACTAGGGTGGCTCGTGTGTTACAATTCTAAGCGGGGCAGCCATTGCTGTGCAACAGTCAGTAACGCGTACAGGCTTCCTCAAAAGTTGTGCCTGGAAGACAGGAAGTTAAGAGAGTCGGTGGCATCGATACGGAGAGATGGAAGTTACAAGCCTTTAGAAATGACGTTCGAGTCTAACGCTCGGTTATAATGGGCTTGGAGTGCTTCTCAATCTGTTCCTCTTCTTTGTCGCGCCCTAAAACGCAGCCATTAATTAATAAACACCTCAGAAATGGATGATTGACGTGTAGAAAATGGGTGAGAAGTTTTCCATTTAGAAATTTGCAATTTACTCAACCCCTCGTTGTTGAAACTTCGCTTTTGGGACACTCGGTGTACATTGGAAGAGAAGAGGTGCGACCGAATGGTACTGTACACTATACAGTAACTGTATACGAACAATTCGCTACTATAGAGATATAAATATGTCGAGCTGTGCATATATTTATATATATGTGCGAATAAATCCCGCGGATATGTCACGAGACCCCAGGGATTTATAGAGCACATAGTTTGCCCACGCGATAACGATACGAGGACGCACCTGGATTAGTATAATTCTTTTTTTTTCTTCTTTTTTTTTCCTAGCAACTTACCCAACCTCTCGTGTTATGCAGTTTTTTTTAGTGTTGAATCTTTCGCTCTAAATTAAAGTTTTTATTTCTTTACTTTTACTTACTCTTCGGCTTTTCTACGATATACAGCAAATACACAAAGAACTCGAATTTTATCAGAGCTTGCTATCCGCCGGACTCATCTCATTCCCAAAGTTAAAAAAGTATTCAATTCTGTCCAAACTCCACTAACGTACATACAATCTCGACCCTGTGAATACGGGCGTAACCCGAAAATCACATTGTTTTTCTTAAATTGTGCGCCATTTTAGTTTCTAACCGGTCGCCGATATTTATTATATTCTTCCTATACCAACCCTTTCCTCGTTCTGTCACCCGGTTCATGTACACCGCTATATATATTTGTGTAATATATGTCTTAAGGACATTCGCAAATGCGAGAAAGCTTGGAGTTTGTTCGCTTTGCTCGCAAAATGTGCAACGTACGCACATGATTCTTCCTAATCTACTTAAAACGAGACAACCGACTAGTGACAGACCGAGTACGAAACTGTTTTTCATACAGAAACTCGTGAGAATCAAATGCTAATATAAGCGGGAAGGAGAGAGAACGAAAAACAGAGAGGTTCCTGGTAGAACTTTTCTCTCAAATTTTCACCATCCATTCGCACTGCCATTGAGGAAAATATACATCTACCTGCACTCTATATATTATCCTTTTTACATCAAATATGTACAGAGGGAACGCAGATTTGGGACAGGCCGTTACGACACAAAGGGAAAACGCGAACCGACGACACAATTTTCAACGATGTTCATGTTACAAAATATATTTCATGGTACCCGGACAGTAAAATCTCCCTATTATGAGCAAACGTTTGAAAAGTCCAAAGCAATATACACTCCAATCTGCGCACATGACGAAACGAATTTTCGTAGCGAAATATTGCATTTTGAAGAGCAAATTTTACTTGTTGAATAAATTATCAATTTAATAATGTGTTGCTTGTCTTTTTTATTTATTCAAAACAAAAACTAAATACATTTGTTGAATTTCAAGTTTGTAGGTAGCTTAAAGCGTAGAAGTTGACTTGAATTATTATATTCCAACTGTCGATAAACGGCTCAAGTTTTTGCTCATTACAGGTAGGTTTTGAGTCAAATCGATGGCTACATTCTTTTGAATGATTTAACTAGCATCGATGATAGCTTCACCGAGTTATTACTTGATAAACAAATTTCAACAGATCGCTAAATTTTCGATGTAGGATCTGCAAATACCTCAGGCCTCCCAGTGGACTTTGGCTCATGGTCCCGTTTGTAAAACGTGTGCCTAAAGTTTCGGTTCTCTTCCTACCAGAGTGAGGGGGAGAGAGAGAGAGAGAGAGAGATAACTTCAAAACGACGGAAGACGTTGCAAGAGAGAAAGAGAGAGAGAGAAAGAGAGCGAGACAGGAGGCAAAGAGTAAAGGAGTAAATGCGAGGGAGAGAGAGAGAGAGAGAGAGAGTCTCAAGAGAAACGACTAAAGCAGAGCTTATAGTTTAGGGCTAGAGAAAAGCTTTGTACCCAACGGCAACAGTAGGCAAACTCTCTCCCGTACGGTGCGGTACCCTTACACACACGCGTTGTATATCAAAACACTATTATATCCAATGGCGGCTCTTTAGGTCCCTTACCCCGTGATCATATACAAGTCTTTTACTTCCGGTAAAGACAGGAACAGGACAGGGAGAGAGAGCGAGAGAGAGAGAGAGAGACATAAAGTTTTGAGTATGCTAAGAGAACTAAACCCTTTTAGGTGGTTCGCCACTTGAAACTTGCAACGAGATTAGCTACTTTCTCTCTTTCTCTCTCTCTCTCTCTCTCTCCCTCCCTCTTTCTCACTCTTATACACATCTTAGTTAGATGAAAATGTTACCGTTAATTACACGTCGATTCAACGTGTCGTTAATTATAATGTCAATCTAAATTTAAATGTCCTTGCCTCTGCGTAACTATGTTAATTTATCTCGTTGAAGTCATCGACATGGTTTCATTAATCACAACAGTGTATTAACATTTTTTTTTGTTCGACCCCTTATACGAAAAATGACGACGTGATTTAGCGACCAATCGATTAGTAGATCTGTAGTGATTTCATTAGTGATTTCGTTAGCGTTTATATTACAATCTAATTACTGCTAAACTTGTCTTAAAGTCATGATATTACGAATAAATCAAGTTGATAGAATAATTAAAGAATAGTATATAAGCATGTTTAAGTGAACATCTTATTGATTCGATTTTTTTTAAGTTTTTCATCATTTTTTTCGGGGAACCCTTTTTCCATTCCACTTTTAATTAGTTTCAATAAACACGTGTTCGTGAATGAATGAATATCGGACCAACACTGATTCATTACTAATAATGTATACCAGTACTTATTAATATTTTTGCGTACGGAGCAATTGAAGAGATTATCGAATTCTTTGTCAACAACGTTCTTAAATTTCATTAAAATGTTTTTTCCTTTTGATTTTTCATTAAAATATTCATTATTCAATCTTAATATCGCTCGAATTTAACTTGGACTTATTTGAGGACGGGAACGATATACAGTTGAGTTATTACATTTTGGACAGATGAAAAAATGTCTGCTCTGGAATACATTATCCATTTAGCGTCCGACTAAAGTTTCTCATATATTTACGAATTAATATAAATTGTGAGGAAGAAACGTGCGAATTTAATTTTGCGCATTTTACGAATGATATGAAAAGCCATTGTCGGACAATGGAGGTAGCTAATAATTTCCTTGCTCTTTTCCGTCTAATTTCTACACGGTATAGATCAGCAGTTTTTAAATACAGCATTATAGCAATGCGAATAGTCGACGGACTCGAACGTAATCGTCCTTGCGACCATTATTACTCCGTACAGCGTACACAAACTGCGAACCCTCCCGTTTTAATTAAATCCTCTCTCTTTCTCTCTTTTCTCTCTGTTCTCTTGGACGAATTTCTCTCTTGTGCGCCGGAGAGCACAAGCGCCGTCACAAACACACGCGTGTCCTCGGGACACGCGTGCCCGTCTACGAGTTCCTTTGAGAATACATCGACCTACAACAC
The DNA here is from genome assembly GCA_013761285.1 of Campoletis sonorensis. Taxonomy (NCBI): domain Eukaryota; kingdom Metazoa; phylum Arthropoda; class Insecta; order Hymenoptera; family Ichneumonidae; genus Campoletis; species Campoletis sonorensis. The sequence continues at coordinate 684,925 of JACEOJ010000101.1, read as the reverse complement.
ACAAGTACCCGATCGAGGATTATAATTGAGAAGAGTCTCTGGCTGATTTATCGTCATGTCAACAAATAGCTGAGGGAAAATACCGAAAGCTCGATTAAATAGACACGTGTATGCGGAGAAAAAGACGATGAGACGTTAGAAGCTTGAACGATAATCATCTCAAGTCGGCTAATAATTGGTTAGAACTGTTGATTAAAAGAAATTTCAAATCTTAAGTACATTTTCCAAGTACAAGTACAAATGAAATTCTACGTTTTGTGGAGAATTTTATTTCCTGATTAATTTTCTCGCTCAGGTCTCGATCTTCCATCGATACAAAACTAATTCAATCAAAATAATCCGTAAATTCATTAAATACTTTTGATCACGGTCCAACATTTATTTCGCATTAAATAGTGACTCCAAAGATTTTCTAGTTCTATTATTCCATGATTTTTACATGATAAAAGAACGAAAACATTCGCCTTTACATACGAACGTTATATGGACCACATGTTGAACGAAACCCCGGGAATAATTTCCTCCCCTTATCCCCCCGAGCTATCTCAATGACCGATCTCGAAATCTGGCTGGATGAACTGTGAAGTTGATCGATGCACGTTTTTTTCCATGTTCCGAATCGTCCCACTCGATCGCGCACCCTGTTATGCTGGTCAACCACGTAGGCATACTTGAGCTCTGGATCTCGAACGACCCCAAAGTCCATTGCGGGGGAGAACTGGTCGGTATGTCGCCTCGATAGGGTTTTTTGTATTTTTTGTATTTTTTTTTCGAAATTCTGACTTAATTGAAAGAGAGTGGCCAAATAAATTCGAGGCATATGAACGGGAGGAGAATATCGTGAATAGCAACTGGTCCATTGACGCACCCGCATACGTTTAAACGGTTGCTAGGGGTGAGCCAGCATCAGCCACTTCTCAACGATACTATGTACACTCTTTGCCATCCAGTGCCATTTATATGTCAGTGTGTATAGGGATATACATGTGAAGGTCGTTCTGTGTATACATTTATACATATATATATATATATATATATAGGGTTTATTTGCATAGAGGAACAGAGAGGCCATCTCGTGCGCTTGAAATGTGTGTACCAAGAGTAAACATAATTAGAACCGCGAGCTTCCTCTCTCTCTCTCTCTCTCCCTCTATCACCCTCGTTCTTGGTTTGTGTAAACTTTTGGCACATCTCTCGGACACTCTACAGCCGTACGCACAATTCTCCATGCATTGCTCTCGTTAAACTTTTGTGTGCTTACGAAATTTTGCCCCTTGGCGAATTTTTTATTTGTCCAACAAATTGTTTGGAATATGGATTATAATTTGGAACCACAATCATTTTTTTCTTGTGGTATATCAACTGTTTTAAATTGCTGTAGGAAAAATTTGATCCAATCTTGCGAGACAGTTCGTGCTGAGAATTTTAATTTTTGAATGAATGGAAACTATTGTTGTTTGTTCATTTTTTTAAATACGATTTTATATTTATTCAGGATATTTGTTATTTAGCTTTCAACCCAGAAGTGAAATTTCTTGAAGCCGAACAATAATTATTAATTATCTCGATTTGTCTCGATCGGTCTTCTACGTCTTCTTGTATTTTTTCATTAGTCAGGACTCTAATTTTCGTGGCATTTGACAAACACAGAAAAATCGATTCATCATTTTGTGTATACGTCTCTTGAGAACGTCGGGATCTTCATCATATTATAATAAACAAATACTCTCAAATTGCGTGGGAATACTCCAGGGTAGCAGGCAAGGGAAAAGATGGTTAAGAAAGGAGAAGAATGGGACAATACGGCGAAGACGAAAAAAGAAGTGAAAATATGAAAGACCAAGGGCTAATAGAACGAACAAAAATACAGGGTGTCTCGTTTACCAACAAATGATTTATAATAAAAAGTCGTTGATTCGATGCAGTTAATCATTTCAACAATAAATCTCGGAATCTGCGATCAATGCGACGCTAACTAATTCGAAGCTTCAAATAGCTTCACAACCATTTAAACGATGGTTTTTTGAGGGTACTTCCTACCTGCGGAAATCGAAATGACTCTTTTGGGCACGGAATTATAACTCACGGTTTGGTTCTGGATTCGATAAATCATTCTCCTCCCCACAACAACTTTTTTTTCTCTTTGAAGACGCTTAGTTTTTGGGGGAAAAAACGTGATTGAAAAGAGCACCCGATATAAGAAGCTCATCATCCTTAGCCCGCTTTTCCGTTGTAAATGCGGTCTCGGTAGTTGCTCCAAGGTGATCCTTTTTTCTTCGTAGAGTGGCTCGCATCTCTACAGACGCGCCGCTATTTTCACCAGACGGAGGGTGATCCTCATACCCTTCATCCAATCACCCTCACATACCGCCGAAACGTCGTTGTCATCGTCGTCGCTCAGGCGCTGGGAATATCCCCAGTGTCTCCCGATCCCTTACATCCGTCGTGAAATAAGGGAGAGAGCGAGAACGAGAGCGAGAGTCAATCCTTAATTAGTCTCGTTCGTTCTTCAGCTCAACGAAATTCCGCGAGCCATTTCGATCCTCGAGTCTATCATTCTCTTGAATCTCGTCTTTATCAGTGTCTCCTTCTCCTCTATTCTCCATTGGGAACCTCCACGGATGTCTCTTAATCCCAATCTCCACTTAATAAGAAAGATTATTTGAGATACGGAAGATGCTTCAAAGATATCGATAAGATCAAATTACTTTGGAATAGAAAAAAAGATGCAAAGTGAAATACGAAAAAAATAAAATCATAAAAAGTTCTGGACGAGATTATTTAATTAAGATGATTCATTATTTCAATGGTATTTTTTTCTCAATTCCGGCCCTTTTTCATCTTCAGAATACGTATATATTTTCATTAACGTAGATTTGTTGTTGCTGTTGAGAGTTTCCTTGATTCATCTTCAATTCAGAACCATCTTCTTTATTCCTGTTGATTTTCAAAGGTTTATTGTCCCATATTTTTTCAACGGTTCAGCATCCAAGCAGAAGAATTTGGTGCGAGTGTCTGCGCGGAATTCTTCAGAGGAATTATGCTTACCCTCGCTATGGTTGCCGAGAAACCAGAAGAGGATTTCTTGCGCACGTTAATTCCCAAAACGAGCTCGAAGGCAAGCTCTCTCGTTACTTTCTTCCTCAGATCTTCCTTTCCCTCTTTCCATCTTGTTGTCTCCGTTTTGTTCGCTTTACGAGGATTGTCCTTTAGCTCTCGCGGCGAGTAACCATACATTATCGTGAGTTTCCTTCCTCCACAGCAAGAGAACGAGGAAAGCAAGCAAAGCAAGCCCGGGTCTCGACAACGCGGCGACCACCACGACGACAACATCCTTTTTGGGCTCATACGGATATAAAGTCCGCGTTGACTTGAAATACTATGAGCCCAGTAAGCAATCAAACGAGGGTCGCACGATAAAAACCTTAAAATGATGCTCAGTTTAATTTTGAAGAGAAGAAAATTCCAAAATAACTCAGAACTTTATTATAAATTAACGGTTCACATGCTTTGACACAAAGTTCAGTTATTTAAAATAAACAGCTAGTAATTTCAAAAACAAAATTACCCCCACGTGGCTAATACTGAAGGTCCAACACTGTAACGAGTGAACAATGAAGGACCCGCTATTTGCGGTCAACATATTTTCCCTTCCACCTCTTGTTCTTCTTCCTTTCCGGCCTCATTTCGTCTCGGTGTTGTGTGCTTTTCACAAAGTGTCCAGGTATGATGAGAAAAGCGTTGCTTACGTGAATGAAAACAGCATTGTTCTCTTCTGTGTCGCGTAACTCTTCCAGTGTGGAACGAAGGGAGGGGGTGGGTGGCTGGGAGAGGTTGGAGTGATTCTCTGCCACCATACTCGGGTAGAATACCAGAAGACGTTTAACGAAGGGGAACTTTCTAGGCCCCTTTTCGTGTCCCGGTGCTTTTCTGAAGCATCACGGGAGAAGGAAGTAGACTGAGAGACGATAGTAAAGCTGTTACAGAGTTGCAACCCTTGCCCCCATAATCACAAAATAACATGAGGCAACATAGAAATATATATATACGTGGAGCTTGGAGAACGAGTTTCCCCGAGAATTACAGGGGGGAAAGCGGAAACGACGATGAGGACGAGTACGTTGACGTCGAGGCGCAAGAGACAGTAATCAACATTCTGACGACGGAGTCGTCCTTTCCATTGCTTAGTTTCTCTCCTTCAGCCCCTGTTCCCATTTCTATCTTACTCTATTTCTTTTAATCCAGAATAACCCTGAGTCCATGGAAGCTTCGAGCATGCAATCAGTTCTTTTGTGACCTACATATGTGCTGGAGCGAGCTCTAATTGCGAGCTAAACAAAGTTGAATCCATCGGAGCTGCACTAAATTGTTCAGGATAGTAATCAGCGATTTAATAAGAACCTTGGAAGAAACGAATTACCTAGGTGTTGGCCAGCTTCGGGGCTGGAATGTTATCCAGCTTCGGTAGTTAGTCGCCTGAACCCTCAGTGTGGTATACAACAAAGTTGAGGGGAACCGCTACTCTTGAACGTGGCTCAACTATGTGGCTTGTCACCTGCTCAATAGGGGGTGCAAAGTAGACTGGCTCTTGGCTTACTTTACGACCCGTACAGCACCCCCCATTGGTGACATCAAACCGACGCAAACGGCCACTCATCTACGTTACCGAATGGCTTCTATAGAAACCTCAATTCGAAATAGATTGAGGAACCACTAAGATTGACACGAAATTCTTGAACTTTTTCTTGAAAACTTCGAAAGCCTCTTATAGATCTTTTATCAGGAATAACAGAAAAATGTTTAAATGTTTTTTTTATCGTGGCTTTGTATCCAACAAACATCTTGTTCGATGTCGATCTTCTGACTCCGCTGTTCTTCATGGAAATAACAGTTGCAAAGGATGTTCTTATCATAATATCATTGGCGAAAACGTTTTACTTTTCACTTGATATCAGTAGAATCATGTCTTGGTAAATTTGTACTTGAGCAGCTCCTGCTGCTTATCCGAATCGTTAAAGCAGCTCAAATTGACTCCAATGGAATTGTAGGAATTACGGGCAAAGTTGTAAATATTCCTAAATGTACTTGCCCATGTTATTTATAGCTAAAGGATTATTAGAAGCGTTTACGATCGTGCCAAATATGTGGAAGGCAGTATCGGAGAGTTTTCAGTACGTATTACGAGCATAAACGCTTTTGGTACATAACCCAAAGATGATGTGTACAAATTGGCGAGTATTTCTCATTCTTGGACTACCAACCAAGGGGAGTTAAGAGCAAAAGGCCAGAAACATCGAGGGAATATTCGCTCGAAACAACAGTAATCAACGACGACTGAGGAACTCATCGGGGGTAACGAGCCGTCGCGAGAGACGATGAGAGATTGCATATGTATATAGAAGTAAATAAGAGTAAACAGATGTACACAGATACGTATATAAATAATACATATATATGTATACATGTGTGAACAACCGTCACAAATGGAATATACGTATCAATTAAGCAGTGTTTTCATATGCAAACGACCGTTCCAACACCACGTACATTCGTTTCTCGTTCATCTTGCACTTGCAAACTCTGGCTAAGAATCCCTAGTGTCTCATCCTCAATACGACATTTAACACTACAACCCAATTTGGCCAATTTAATTCCATCTCAAGAATAACGATGGAAAAATAAGCTTCGCGAAAAATACAGTAGCGATGTCAGCAACAGCGGTGATTAGATTTCACTTAATGGATTATTTGTCTAGGATGAAGAGTCAATCTGGTCTATGAATCATTCGCCATTTGCTCTTGAAGTATCTTACTTTTCGAGTTGAAATTAAATAGTAGGAGATCAACGCTTGGAAACTTCTGAATGATCTATAGAACCAATTGCTTCAAGCTTTTCAAATTTTTTAATGGAACTTAAAGAGCGAAGTATTAATAAACGGTGGCTTGTGGACCTTTAGCTATTTCTATAAAACAATTAAGAACTTCAAATTCTATTTAATTTGTGCATGTTTCTTGGAGTTCATTGAATTCACTGAAAACAAAGCACGACACGATCGTACTTATTTATTCCCGGTAAATTGACTTAAACCGTTGGAAATGCACAATGTAACTATTACAGCAGGGTAATCAAGAACTGACCACTTTGTATGAGCTTTGCGCTTAATGACCAGGAGTTGGTTTCGATGGCGATTTGTGAAACCCTTTGACAAGACCCCGTCAAAGCCCTCTCGTCGAGACTGTATACCGAAAAAGGGAGCACGAGAGAGGGAGGCTTTTGACATATCGGCAGTCCTGAAAGTCACATTCTCGATTCAAAGGTCAGCTGCATAGGAAAATTCCAATGTGGAACGTTCTTTGTCTCTATTCTTTGAGATGGATTTTTCGTAAATCGCTCAAAAATTATGGACTATAAAAACCCTCGTAACTTTATTTATAATTTGTTCTTTAAGATCTGATTTCTTATGAACATTTGAGACGTAAAACCATCTCGTTAGATACACTGTATATTATGAGCTTATATGCTCCATCGTTTGACTGTGTCCCTCGCTCGAAATAATAATAATGTTATCGTTGTAATTAATCAGCACGCCTCTCGCAACGTCGAAGCTCATTTGTCATATTTCAATTACACGAGAGCAAGCTGCTCCATTGTTCTACACCCTGCAAAACGCCCGCGGCACATTCGGCATCTGAGCAATTTAAAATTCCCGCGCTATTACGTTTATATCTTTGTTCATGAGCTTGCTAAGTTCAGCGAGCGAAAAATTGAAAAAAAATAAAAATAAAAATAAAAATAAAAAATACGCCGGAGAGTTAGAGAAAACTGATGAACAGAGAGGTTCCCCGGACGCGACGTAATGACTATAACTTTGCATAAGAAAATTACTTCTTATACCGAAGACAACACTTTTTTTTATCCATCTTAGTTGAAGAATTTCTTTCTGCCCCCTTCCCTCTCTCTCTCTCTCTCTCTTTCTCTCTCTCTCTCTCTCTCTCTTTCTCTATACGACAGTTTCATACTCCATACTCGTGTCTGTCGTCCCAACTCGAACAGTAACCGCGAATACTGCAAAGTCGTAATATATATGGAAACATTCATCTCTGTTTCTCTCGAGAAAACTAATATAGTAAACTTTGCTTATATGCGGCTGGGTCTTCGTGTTCGTTTGCTACGACTCGCGGACGTATTTCACTTCGCATCCCGGAGACAATTGAAGACGATGTACTTACGCGCCGAGTTGACGACCGAGAATTGAGTGGATTCGCGACTATTCGTTACGTCACTCGTACATATTATTTTCTTACTTTCTCGAGTACGCCAGTTTCTCTGTTATTACATTTTATATATTTCTACACAAATACACACGCCACACATATCTTGAGGTGAATATCCCAACCAGGAATTTCCAGAAATTGTGAGTGTCTCTGACGTTACCCAACAGCCGTTCCAGGATGGATCTTGAATCCTCAATTTTGCTGTACGAAGCTACTTTCTCGTGAGAAATAGCCATCATTCGAGAAAAATTACTACGAAATGTATTTGCTCCTAAAAAATGCATGAGTTCGTCCGCTGATGAGACACGTTTCTGAATTCTTCACGTTTCACTTTTTTATCGCTTTATTTCAATGTCTCGTTACTGCACTGAGAATTTAACACGCGTCCATATTAATAAAAAAATTCACATAAAGGTTAAATCAAAGTTTCCTTTTATTTAACACACATGACACGACAAACAATGCAAAAAATTTGTCGCATAAAAGTTTGTATCGTTGGAACGCAACGAACAGCATATTTTTTTTACTTTCTTTTTTGGATTCGTCTCAATTTGTCTAAAAAATGTAGTTCTCAAGTCACTAAAAAAAAAATTTGCTAAAAAGTGCTTGTACGTTTCGAGCTTCGCTGTGAAACGAAATCATTTCACGGTGTTCTGATGCAAACATCAACATTTTATGAATGTTAGGCTTTCAAACATAAAGTTTCCGATCTACTTTCCTACGCGTTGGTTAGTTTTTACGATATTTTCAAATTCGAGATCCGATCATTTGAAATCAATCAAACTGTTGAACAAGTAAATCATTCTTAGAAAATGAGAGGTTGAATTGCGAACTTACGCGTTGAAAAACAGTATCAACTTTTTTAGAACATGAAATACGGTGCGTATAAATTATTAGACCGGATACGCTGAACGTATGAAAGCGCGAGAAAAAAAAAACGTTTTTCAGGCTCTTGTCTCGGGTGAAATTTATTCGCGGAGCGTTTTCAGCGCGTAAATAGTATATCGAATCGCTGAATTTAGCTTATCACGAGACGTGAGATACGGCAAGGAGAAAAGTAGCAGAAGACGGTAAAAAAAAGTTGGAAAGTTATAGCCGATGAATAAAAAGTACATGTGTATAGATATATACATGCGTACACACATACTTCGTGGGCGTTCATATAAAATACGTTTGAAGAGAGTTTGCCTCTTGGAGTTTGTGTGAGAGGATGAGAAGAGTAGAGCGAATGATTTCCTTAAGACCGAATTTTTATCACGTGTAATATGGAAAGACAAGGAGGTATCGGATGGAAGAGGAAGAGAGACTCATCTTCTATACGATATTTTAGTGCGGTAGAAAAGTGCCTGAGCAAAAATCGATTTACTTTGTCTTTTGCTCGCACTTCGTCCCTTAAGAAAGAAAAAAAAGGAAAGGGAGAAAGAGAAAAGACTTAAACATCTCATGATCTATATATTCGGGTAAGAGAAAAATCCCTATAGCTAACTGAGAAGAGGAAGATGACGACGGAGGCGCGCAACTGTGTGGCGTACTTCTAACGTCTCCTTATCTATAAGCTCATGCAAATGGCCAGCAGTTTGCCACGAGGATTTGCATACGCTTTGCCACGTCGATCTATGCTGGATCGTGTCTCAGCATAATATCGAGGACATTCGCCACTGAGCACTATTCCCCTCTCTCTTTCTCTCTCTCTCTCTCTCTCTTTTGCTCCCTCTCGTTGTCGTTTCCTTTCTCTCTGTACCTGAAAATAACAGTTTCTGGGATTTGGGCGCCCACGTTGTTCACTTAACGCACGTTTCCTTTGCTTTCCATCATACGCATTTAACCGAGTTTCTCGTGGCACTAGAAATCTAATGTTGCCCCATTTTCACATTTCATCGGAAGACACGATGAAGAGGAACGAAGGAATAACGTGAGGATATTTTCATGAAAGCGTATTATTTGTTGAAATCATTTCACATATTCCTCTCGGTCGTCAGGGATGGCAAATGCATTTAATTAACGATGCAATTTTGCTCAGTCAATGAGTTAAGCCGAATCGTCGCCATTCATGTCGATCTGGCTGTCATAATGAATCTCGAGGTTTTTTATGCATAAAGACCCTCAAATTTTGCGGGAAAATTCAATTGAAAATCCTCCGAATGTATAAACGTTCCTACGACTTTTCTATCAACATTCCACCGACGTAAATAGAAGGTTATTTTTTTTTGACGCTTGACTACTTTACTTCTTAAACGAAGAGGATAAAAGAAGGCGAGCATCAGAAATTGCAACTACAAATTGTAAGCACAGCCACTACAATCTCTATAATATCCGTTCATTTTCGGTTGAACGAAGCATTTGATCACGTGATGACTGAATGGCCCTTTGATTCCACTTCAGTATAATTAAAGCAAGGCCAAGCATTATATTCGTGTATAAGGATGGTCAAAATCGAGTGGAGCAATTCACATAGAAACAGGCAGATGCAGTTTCTGTAGATTCTCGATATCTTCCACGTATATTGAATGTGAGAGAATGGCCATAGCTGGTTTGCCCTGGGGTGCATACCGGAAGCGTGGATATCGGAAATCGGAAATTCAGTGCATACTCGATACAGAGGAAAGGTTCTGACTGCTCTCGATCTATTACAGATGTTAAATTCATCTATGTACATAAATATGTATGGGTGAATGTAGAGAGAAATGCATGAACTTGAATAATGTACGTTTCAGAACAAGTAGATGTCACAGAGGATACAACGGAGAGGTGGGCAAAGTGGCATCCCGTCCAACCCAGAAACCATTAAAAAAATATAGTCACTTTGAAACGTTAATATATCCATTCAGGAGTCAAGTACGGAGCACACTTTGTAATAATTATGGAATGAAGTTATGCTCGCTAGCGAAATCGTTGTCTGTACACCGGCAAATTTACAAACTGTCTAAATTTTCCAATGGCACATTCACTTCTGCGCGCATCTCTCCTCGTAATGCATCCGTCAATTCTCAATAGCTAGGAACAAAATTCATCTGTTTACTAATACACATCAATGAAATAATCCTGAGACGTCGATAAACCAATCATACTTTCCCAGATCGAATTTCTATTCATAGAGAATCTCGGTTTCTCATTGAACACGGTGCATGCATCCTTCTTCCTCTTTGTCATCTAATCCGTTATTGCAGTTCGAAGCATCGTGGCTTTGACGACGCGATATGCCTGGGGTAGTGTTGATCAAGCATCGTTTGACGAATAGGACGAATTCATCAATGTGTAATAACAATACGATAACTCTAACTAACAGTAATAATAGTATTCGTGTACGTGGATATACATATCGACAGAGTAAGCGCGAAAGGATCGTTACCACACGTTCACTAGGATCCGGCGGACTCTACGGCCATCCTGACAATAACGATATGTGTACCACCAGTCGTTCTGTATAATCCTTGCCTCTTCCGTTCTCCTATACAACGTCAGTACAGGAACTACATAGCACCCAGTCGATCGCCTATTTCGCAGTTTGCCTCTAGCCTCGCCGTTTGAAATATGGACATGAATTTTGGTGCTCGGTATATACAGGGTTCAGAATTGATCAAGTGAACTCAAGATTTGTTAAATGAGCGGGGATAACATTTTTTTCACGCTGTACGAAACTACGGAAGTGATTATTGTTGCTTAACTGATGAATGAAAATACTTTTCCTCGATCCAATTATGACTGTAGAACTTTTTATTTGAATATTTGTACATAATTATGTAGCAAGCAAGTTCCCTGATAAAATTCACATTTTTTGACGACCGTTTACGAAGTCTTTCGTTGGAGAGCTATTTCGAATGAATCAGAATATTCTGTAATTTCATCGAACGAGAATGGCGATAGTTTGGATGTTCGTAATCCAGAGCTATATCGTTGAACATACATCGAGAGTACAATTCTGCTGTTGAGAGGAAGAGCCATCGATATGGGAATATACGTAAGGGTTGCTAACATATGAGAAGCGTATGTTTTGAGTTTCATAAGGAACCTAAGGATTATTGGCCTTTGTTTGCCTTTGGTTCAGATGCCACGTTATCACTAAATTAGTGATTCAATGATAGCCAGTTCGATACGACGTGGAGAAGAGCAGGAATAGGATATTGTGTTTCTGCTCGGCCAACTGCAAAGCTGTACAAATGGTAGTTGAGTTTACCGAATGGTTGACCCAAGTGGTCCTACCACGAGCGAGAATACTCAACAACTGCATCTTTAGATCAACGCGAATTCCGAAAAAAAAAATTGTATAATTTTATTCTCCGGTGTACCATCGATAAGACTCTAATTAATTATTGATAACGGATTTAGAGTGGTCATAAGAATGAATCTGAAATTGAAAAAAATGATTCACTCATAGTCTTGTTTGAACGTTAATTGTAATCAGAACCATATTCAAGGATGTAGAGTGCAAAAGCTCTAAAAAATATTGCTATTTAAATTTCCTCGCTAATTCCACGTCTCTCAATATGCCATTGAGTTTGATCGCCAGTTTCGGGACCACTTGTATGAATTCGATAAAACAAGAGATCATTCGTGAAGCTTTGCAGTTGGCAGAACAGAAACACAATATCGTTACCACGATCGTACGTAGATTTGCATCATTCGTTTCGGCCAACTCCACACCAATCCGTATTACCGGTAGCCCAGGGATATTTCCAAGAGAGATGATGCCTGGTTTGGTGGTTCGGGACCTGTGGCATTGGCATTCAGAAAGGAGGAAACTGAAGAGGTAGCACAGCGCATAACCGAGCCCTGAATTTCCATATCAGCTCTGTGTTTTCGACAAATCCCTCATCGCGATTCGCACACTCCATGAAGTGGATATGTTTGAATTCGCGAAATATAGAGGCATGTTGGCGATGATGTTGTCCTGTAGAGATTCAATGAAGCTGACGTGGAGTTATAGCTAAATTATGAATATGATCTTGGGGCAACAGGATTTGGTAATGTTCATTCTCTATCGATTCTTGTCAAGTGGAATTGTGTATATTGGCCAAGTTGATGATGAACATTACGCGAAAGAAAACCACCGTTGATCATTTTAACCTGACCCTACCCGCCATTATGTAACATAACATGTATAACCATTCTTGAACAAAACTTTCCTGAACAAAATTAAACTTAACTTAGGCCGTATTTTTGCAAATTCAAGTAACATGTATTAAAATGAACATATAGGTTCATTAACGGCGAACTAGCGTCGATATGTCTGAGTGAGTTAATGGATCTAGCAGCTCTGATAAGCATTGGAAGCTGGTAGTGGTGGGTTTACTCTCGAGCTTTCCCGTTTCAGGAGGATCACTATATATGCACATGTACCTAGTCTGCTATTATCGCTCGATGCATATACTCATTCTCCTCACGTGTACAACCTGGATATCACACATACAGATATACGGATACCGAAACTCAATATTAACCCTGGTTTACATAGCATATATATGCTTTAATATAGAGATATATATAGACATGATCTCATCAGGCGTATAATCTTGAGCAATATCGTTAAACACGTGAAGCGGGCTGCGTTAGCTTCCGAAGCGTTGTGGCTAGCACTACGAGATGATGGAGGATCACCCGTCGCTCTCCCCCAGTATTCACCCTCACGATGTGAATACTAACGTGCAACTATGGTGACCATGAGAGCTCGTTGATGAACCCTGCCGTTGCTTCAACTCTATTGCCAAATCAGAACTTTCAACCTTCACGTGTACCCCGACGTGCCAAATGGACCCGGCCCTTTCTGCACTTGGCTAAATAACTTCATTTTAACCCAGTATTGAAAACTCGTTATCCTTCAAAATATACCTCGATATGTAGTCAATCTTAGCACACTAGTCATTTCAACATTTCTCAGACGTGAACCAAAAATGTTGTATGTTGCCGACTTGAATAACTTCCGCAGTACCCGATAAACCATTTCTCAGTACCAACATGTGGGTTATGAAGGTTGTTCGCTACATATAGACGTTAGGTATATTGCAAACGTTGATGGATTCTGACATGTTGATACAGTGGAAACAGTTTCCTCGAATAACATCACCTCGGGCTTGTGAATTCATCCCCATAAGATGTGGAGGGAGTACTGTATGATTCAAAAGGAAAGAAAGTTCCGTTCGAACTCACTCGGCCAGTTTTTTTTCGCAGCACATTTTTTTACAGAAATGTTGAAGAGCTCCAAACACACCGACCGCAGCACGAAACTTTATCGTCGACAGAATTCATTAGTACAGATTTGTGTCATGGGAGAAGTTGACTGTATATAATTGGACAACTCGGCTAATTGGTCAGCGAGTTTAAACTTGGTTAGAGTTCTCAATGAAGGTTTAAGCTTCGAATCTATGTGACAAATTTGGTTTCGAAATAACCACCAGGCAAACTTGACAGAGTTTCTGGATCGTCCTGTATCTGGGTTTTCTGAAGGAAGATCAGTGAAGAGATGATTTGGGACTCTATTGTAGGCACAAGAGCTGAATGTATACTACGTTTCCTCGAGTGGCGACTGAATTAACGTCTACATGCAAGGCTATGAGTCTCTCCGTTGGGCCCGCAGCATACATGACAAGATGTACGCATGGGAGATTGTCAATCATTATCCAAGGATATACCACACACGTGCAGTTCGTATCATTTTAACGTGTCGTTGCCCGAAGGCTTCGTATATACCTCAAGCACTTCTATGAGGAGTGTAATACATCCGTTCCATTTGATGCTGTAGGCAATACGTTTACGGATCCACGATGGCTTGCAAACATACATCATTTGTGACAGAGGCTTAGTTGCGTTTGCCCATCAAACGGATTCGTCAATCATTGCCACCTCATAAGTTTAATTTCCCCCGTGCGGAAATCTCGCAATAGTTATTGAGTTTTAGTATTGAACGCCAAATGTTTTGGCCTGGAATCTTATCTAGAAGTTTCTTTTTCGGAGTTCAGCTTTGTCAAGATAGCATTGACTTCGCATCAAACTCGATACACAGCTGATAATTCGGAACGATATTTCTCGCGTTACGTTCTGTTCCCGCTGGATCTGATCTATTTTCGCAATAATCATTAACCATAAGGCATTCCATTGTCAAAAACGTCAATTTCTCAAGACAGCCAATCGGCGGTTCTCTTAACGCGTCCGTATTCCCATGACTTGTGACCTATCCTGATTCGGCGAATTTGGGTCTCCATATTTCATCGTTGTGGTAACCACAATGATGAGTTTCGCAAGGACTGTCCAGTGTACAACGTACGTTGGCATGGACTCCGGTGTAATTACCAGAAACTCCACGTGGACGTTGCAATTAACCGACAGAGATCGACGTACGTTCGGATAGATTTAACTGTCGTCTATCGCAAATGGTGGTGAACAAAAGGTCATGATCTACTTTGATCAACATGGCATCCTGTCGCGCGTATAAGCCCTTTTGTTCACCGGCAACGTAGAATATATATGTTGGACATACAAGAGCATAGAATCCTCGAGACAAGCCGCTACCACGATGAGTAACGTCGCGTGTACGTCGCATTTCACAATCGGGAATGATCGACGACGGTATAACACCGGTTGAGCGGGTAATCGAGCATACATGTGAACGAGAAAGTGAATATGGATGGGAGATGGAGAAGGAAGATGCATAGCACCGCATGAGATTGCGTCAATTCAATTAGCACTATGTGTTACCGTTTTCCTCTTGCCTCTCTCGCTGCCTTGATCTCCTCCTCTTTCGTTGCCAATTCCTATGGTCTTTGTTCTCGATCTCGTGTGCATCGCTCTCCTTGGCAACATACTATCGTCTTTCTGCTTCAATATTGTGCGACCCTTGTGTCGTTTCACGCCAAAAGGGAAATTTCTATCTTTTTTCACCTCGCCATCACTATTTCTCAGTATCATCCACTTTTCGTCCTATCACCAATATATATCTCAGGTTACAAACCTGTACCTCGCAATTCACGTACCAATTCCAATCTTTGACGCGCCGTGCGAAATAAACGCAATCCACAGTGAGCGAGGAAGAAGGAAACCTCGGGATAGATCGTTCGCTTCATGTATATACCTATGTTTGCATATAGTTTCTCGTAAAGTGTTACGAGATACGTGCATGCGGAAGTAGACAAGCAGAAGAAGTATGTCGAAATAAGGAACGCTCGAAGTTGAGCATGCATCAAGAAAGAGAGGGAGACGAAAAAGGATCACAGAAGGGAGACGGAGGTCTGGGTAAAGGCATGTGAAATTGCTCTTCGACGAGAGAACAAACGCGCCCTGGAGCAACTATACTTTGTACACAGATATCCAACAATATGTGTGTTTATGTACGAACATACGATGCTTTTCATAGCAAATCAACCATTGTTGAATTAATTATAATACCATAACTTTGTACGTGGATCGAATTTAGCTAGTTTATGGAATAATGGTTCAAATATACATTTACCCTCAGCCTTATCTGTGTAGACTGTGGTTCTGCCGAGCCGTTCGCTCGATACACGATACTATAAAATCAGAATGAAGCGTACATTTTTTCTAACACATTCCATGGGTTTTTAGACAATAATGAAAGATTCTTGCTGATACAATGTTATAGGGTTACGCAGATCCTTCAGTTACCCTCGAGGAATCATTTAGGCAGGGAGTTGTTTGGCGTGTGTATACCTCAACCCTTTAATATAACTCCATACGCTTGCAGCGTGCAACCATCACGTGGAAAGTGATTAACTGAGGAATGTCTTTGCCTTCTGTAATCAGGGTTAGCGGCAACCAGCTGAGATTTTCGTGTAAACAAAAGAACCGGAAATTCTTTAGATTCTGCTTTATCCTTGGATGTCGTGCCAGCCATCAACGAGGACAGAGTTTCTCTGTTAGCGTATGACGCGTGGATATAATACAAGTGCTTTTGTACATCGTACCACGTGACACGATAATAACTTTTGATACAAGCCATACGTACCACAAGGGGTAAAAGAGGAAAAAAGAGATTGACAAGAGTGACGGAGCAGGAGAAAAGTTTTCGTCAAGTTTTCAACGAGTGGTCGCATAAACTTGAAAATAAACACAACCCCTCCACCACCCTCTGGTATATACCCTGATGAAATTCTCCGGCGAACGTACTTCATGCTATATCTATATATTTTATATATAGATATTTTATAAGGTATATATAAGTAGTAGGACATAAAATAAGCTCCTGCAAGAGTCATAACGTCCAACTACGTAGTCGATTGCTTTTTTAATCCGTCCTCCCTCGATCTCTCGTCAGTATTTTTTCTTTTGCTTTCGCATACAGGTCAAAGTCCTCCATACCGGAAGTCACTAAGCTTTTTGAGACGAAAGTACTGTTTGTGTGGGTTCACATACACGTGAAGAGAAATCCCGAAGATGAGAATCCCGCGTATATAGAGGAAATGTACTTTCCTCGCTGGAAGGAAAGGAGCATAAGAACGCAACACGAATGAGAAGTAAAGAGAAAGGCTAAAGCTATAGAGAAAGAGAGAAAGAAAAAGAGGAGGAGAGTATAGAAGAAGGGTGTCGATGCATCGAAATTGCCTTCGGGCGAACGCATTCCTGGCGCGACGATCAACTTTCTTATTTTTATTTCATTCCCTTTGAACACGCTTGATCGACTATGAATGCTGGTTCTAGAGACAATTCCCGATTTTTCTCAATGTTTCGAAACAAGCGAAGGGATTATCTTCGAAAAGACGTCGCCAAACGGAACTAGGCACCAATTGGATTGTGGCCACTCTCCGTGCAATAATTCATTCCACATTTCTCAGTACAAACGTATTAAAGTGATTCGTATATTCCATTCGTCTCAGCACCATTTCACAGAAACTTTGCTGATCGTTAAAAAGATAGAAAAAAAAGAAATCGTCCAATTTTAAGCTGTTCCTTCTTCCGCCATTATCCGTATTTGATCAAACATGTTTTTTCCGAAGGAATCATAGCTCGCAAATATATCTTAGAGTTGTCTTGTCCGAAGCCAACAATAGACGCCATTGTGGGCGCCTCTTGAGCAGGACGAAGGAGGAAAAGGAAATGTGGCGTAGAACTCGTTAGCTTTTCACCATTAACGATCTCATGCTGCGGATCGATGGCCGTTATCCGAACGCGGAAAAGAGATAATCGCTCGTAGATTCGGAGCACAGTGTGCGGCAGATCCTCTGAGAAACGATCGCGCAGTTACTCTTGTTATAAGATAAAAAGCAGACGTTCCAAGCCACGCGAAGAGCTGTGCTAAAGTTCGTACGGAATCTTACTGCCATCGATCCTTTTCTGAGCGATCCATAGAATACACGTCCGTCTATCTATACACACATCCATATATGTATACATAGATATAGATAGATATTACGAAAGCCTTCTTAGTTCTGTGGTCTTATAAACTAGAGAGGTAGAAACTTCGTCTGAGCTAAGTTTTAGATCACTCGGTTCAACGGACGTTTCTCTCCCTCCTTTTTGTGGCTAAAACACAAAATAACGATTGCAGATTCCACCAACATGGCAGTACTGCCACTGCAGAAACTTACTTCTGAATCCTGTATATACATACACACTGTATATTTGTAAAGTGTATGGCTTTTGGAACGAGAGGAAAAGAGGGAGGGAGAGAGAAAGAAAGGTCAAAGTAAGACCTCAAGGTTCGCAAGTCTTGCAGGGTTCTTGCTGTACGTCAGTTGAGCTCTAGCAGTTAAGCCTCCTGAAATGGTGAGAATCTGACGGACATTCGCGAGTCAACGTCGATCAATGGCCACCGGGCTTCCATCTAGTTCCTTGGTCATCCCTAATATCAATCGTTAAAAAAACGAGAAGGCATCATCAATGGTTTTTAACTTGTGTGTCAAGTAAATGGTTAAGAGACTTATTTATCAAGAGAGACAATGGATCAGCAAGCTCTTCATGATGTCTGCCTGGCCTCAATTAGCCACAGCGACGCCTCAACATTTTTAAGCGACAGTTCATAAACTTTTACGACTCTTGACTCAAATATCGCAATAGAGAACGCCCTGGCAATCCCCTCGGAGTAAGACTCGGGTGAAAAACCTGCAGGACGACCTCGTTTACGCAATCGCATACTAGTTTTAATGACACATATTACATTTGTCACGTGGAATGGCATTAACACCATATAGCACTGAAATAATTTTCATTATTCGCGAGAATCGTGGATGTGGTCGAAGCATGGGAGTCACGTCTATTTTCAGACTGTTACACCGTCGTGTTCTCCGACTCACAACTCCTCACTCTTCTCTCGTTAACATCGTCTACATGGGGAGATCCTCTCACATTCTCTCGACCTCGTCGCGAAAACGCCAACGCGTGACATAATCCTCGCGGTTCATCCAAATGAGAGACACTCAAGCCAAACGGAATGGCATCATAATCACGAGAAACTTGGGTTTAAATAGACCCCTGGGTCATTGTTCATCGAGCATTCCGGTATTTGAATAATATATAAAAGGCCAAAACTTTCTGCGATTCTACCGTTACTTTTGATAGAGAAACTCTAGATTTTTCATTTGAAAGTTCATTTCGAGAATAATTGAAACAGCTTGTTCGATTATTTTCTCATGGAAAAGCATTATTAATTACAATTGTTATCCATTTAGAGGTTGGTGTCTTTAAGGAAGAGAAATAAGGAAGGAAACGGTTTCTGTACATTCGTATGACAGTCCATTTAATCAGTTTTGATGAACAGGGTTGGTTAAGTTTTATCTGGGTACATTTAATTATTGATATTTCTGTGGATATTTCTTCTCTACAAGAAAATATCGGATTACTGTATTCGATGTGGCCAGAATCGTATTGTATTTATTGTTTAAATAATCGGATACAATTTTTTTATTAGATTCTCGGCGGAAATTTCCATATAAACTTCAAGGATTATCCCTTTGATTCCAAACAAGAATATTTTGTTGCTGTTTGAATCGCTTTAGTTTTCTTTTTGTTTTCATATACTTATACGCGAGGATTATAATGTAATGCTTTTTATGGCGATTGAGAATTGACCTATTTGACGATCTTGGCGCATAACGAACATTATCGTTCATTGCTAAAGTAGTCGATGATCCAATGCTTTTTACCGGGAATAGTAAAACTTGGTAAACCGTTATACTCGAATGTTTGTCGACTCGACGGGAGAGCGATTGGCTCGTCGCCCGACAACTCGAGCGAAAACCGAGAGTATCATAACCGCAACAAGTCTGCATTGCCTCTGCGACTATATATATGTCCACTTTATCAATCGGGCAACACGTAACTTTTCATCCACATAACCGAGTCGATAATTTCCACAACAAAAATAATTATGGAGAGGGAGACAGGCGACGTAATATTTCATTTTTACTATTTATTTGAAAAGGCATTGGCCAACAAATGGGTCAGAAAGTATGTAGAATGATTCGAACTCGTTAAAGAGGATCGATCGTTTCTCATGCGTTCGGTAAATTCCAAGTTTAATTGTTTCAAATTCGTATGAATCTTCTTAACAATCATACTCCAACTGTGGGTAAAATTTGAGAAAGTTTGATCGTTTAGAAATCGAGTTATCATTTGTAAAATATCGTCTTTTTTCGTAACTTCCCATAAGACCTCATGTTAGAGTTGCAATTTTCAACATTGAATATCTCGATTACCAAACGGTGAAACCTTCTCAAATTTTTTACACATTATAATACGACGCTCAAGAAGATTTCACGCAAGATTTCAAAAAATTATCTTGGAATAATTGTATTTGATCATTTTGCCGTTACTTTGTATATACTTCTATGATTATGGCGATAGAACTTCGTTAATGCTATTCATTAACAATAAATAATAGAAAATCATAAATAATAAACGAGAATAAAATATAAATTAACAAAAAACTAGATTCATAATTTATTTATGGGTTAACGACTTACGCTATGCATGGGATTTTATGAACGGTGGAAAATTTTATTCCAAAACCACACAAAAGAAGTTCTAAAAGATATTTAAATATTATTATTGACATTTAGAGCTCCCCATAATAAACTGACAGAATGATAAACCCGTAGTACAATATCTAAATAGAGAAACTGCTGCATTGTCGAACTTTCAGAGAAGTTGATTTTACACGAATCGAAAGGCAACGAAGCGTCATACGTGCATCGGCAATTTCGTGTCTAAACCCCATGAAATTTATCAGGAAAAGGGGCATGTAGTAGACTTCCGATAGGATACATGCGTGAGGTGTACATAAGTCGTGTATCACGTACGTATATCGATGTTACGACTTACAGGTTACGAGATTACAGCGAGCTTTCCAATTAATCCAATTTGATCGATAACACAGCATCTTCGTATCCTCGTCTTTCGTACTATCTTTATCCCTCTGTCTTTCTCTTTCACTCTATACCACGTTCGGTCCAATTAAGAGAGTACTAGAGTAAACAGATCTCAGAGCTATGTTACTCTTTAACAGCTATACAGCATCACTATCAAAAGCTCTCTGTCAACACTTTAATCATGTTGCTATATTGTTGGCAATCTGATCATGTCATTAAGAGTAAGATTGTAAGAGGGGTTTCTAAGTCCGAGTCATTCTGGCATTGTAGTGCTAATTTTATTGATTACAGACGAGCGAAGATTGAAATTGTATTATTCACACAGGACAGTAACAAATATAAACTGTACACTTCGATGCTCTCTTCTTCTTCTCGTTCTTTTCGATCTTCATTCACTCTACGATCATCGATATAAGCTGTTGAAGTGTTGGTGCTGAAAATGTAGCGCCAGGCCACTTGAGACACCACGTGTTTTTTAAGAAAGTCTGCCCTACATGCCGACTAATGTAGTACGGAACGATGAAAACTTTTTCACAAAATGTTGAAAGGACTTAGAGGGTAAGAGAAAAAGCGTCTGAGCTCTGTTAAGAGGGAAACTCAATTTTTCAAGGGGGTTCAAAAAAAAGAATGTAGCAGATAAGCGAAAAGCAGAGGGAACAGGTTATCATCCTAGGAAACGAAAAGGCTCAACTGACATCGCTTTTCATATTGGATTCCGTGGCTTACGCCATTTTGTTGGGCAGTTTTTCATGCATACATAATCTGCAGCTGCGTATATATATATATATATGTGTGTATGTGAAAACCGAGCGAAGGAAAAGAGGATCTGGCTCGCGCGTGCTGGATGAAGTACTCTGGTCCAAAATCTCTCGATGGGGAGTAGAGTGAGAGAGAAAGAGAGAGAGAGAGAGAGAGAGAGAGAGGGAAAGAGAGGAAAAGTAAACCGCACTCTCAACTTGGAACTTTACCAGTAACTTAATAGATAAAGGCAAACGTTATCGGGAATCCTACATAGTCCCTGATACTCATGCTCTTGTGACTCCTGCACAGTTGCAACTGAAAAGAGACAGGTCAAAAGATAGAGAGAAAGAGAAAGAGGAACATAAAAGGTTTGAGGACCCGGGGCGACGTTTCTCCGTTGCACTTCGGCTGCGACGCTCCCGTGCACACTTCTCTTTACATACTTTCTCGGCAGCTCTACCAAAGTAAAGTTTTCTGATTTCTACCAAGTTCGGTGTATGTATGATCCCTCAGCCAGCTCTCTCTCTCTTTCTCTCTCTCTCTCTCTCTGTTTCTATATTCGTCGCACTCGTCTCTAAAGTGCATAAGTACGTGGCTGATAGCGCAGCTTGGACGATGGGCATAATGCTGAATACAAGTCCAACCTGTACAAGATACAGAAAGATCAAGATATAAGACTCGAAAAGTGTCAAGGATGTTGCACCGGGTTTTGCCAACCCCTGCTTGCACCTCTGCTATTTCTTTTTTCATCTACTTTCGACATTTCACCATCAGCGCTCGACGTTTAGCCGACACCCAGAGAGTTTCTTCCATCAAACAGGCCGAGCAACTTTGCCCTGGACCAAAGTTCACCGTAAGATGTTGAAAATCTTCCAACCCAAGTCCACTTGCTCTCTGCTTTTATATATCTTTCTCTTTCTCTTTGTTTTTCATCGTCTCTGATACGCCCCAACATTCTACAAAAAGTTTTCTTTGTACAACCTTATAGTTGAACTTTTCTTCCACTTATACAATCTGCAAAATTCAAATATTTCGGAATATTTACACACCTTTTGCAAGATATATATAATATGTTCTTTTTGTTTGCTTTTATCCACGGAACACCCGGTATTTCGGGCAAAAGCAAGACGATGGATGTGTAAGACCGCGGAGAAGTTGCGTCTGGATCCTCGCATTCCGATAAGATTCTAATTAAGGAGAGATTCCTGCTAGGACCCACGAGTTATTCCGTGGATTTCTCATTCCCCTCCTTCTCCTTCGCCGTTGTCGTCGGCGTCGTCGCTCTCTGCTTTCGGGATGAACGACTATATTTCTTGAAAATTCGACACTCTCCCTTTTCCCTCCTTCTTCTTGCTCTTCCCTACCACCTCTCTTCTCTCTCTCTCTCTCTTACTCTCTCTCCCTCTTACACGCTCTTCTACGAAAAAGAGAAATGAGGTGCCGATAGTTTCAAGAATCAATATATTAAAGGGAGCTCTATTTTGACGTACCAGTCGACCGACTGGTGATTAAATACGAATGATCTTTAGAATTTTTCATCGACCACTCAACATTATTTTATCAAATTTTACTATTTTTCCCTGCTCATGAATAAAGACATTGATTTATTATAAAAATTGATGAAATGATCCTCTGAGTAAAGACCTAGTTTGATGTTCTCATTCTTCGGAAAACACATTTTCTTCATTTTGTGAAAAACAAATCAATTCATAACGTTTTTACATAATAAAATACTTTTTCGGTAAATTCCTATTATTCAATGTGCTAACATTTTTTGTTTAGCGATACAAAATATTTCTACGATTGAAAGTAATTAAATTGTGGGCTATTGAAATTTTTGGATTGGTTTTTTTCTTCCAATAATTATATATGATTAATTTACGAATTACATCTCATCCATTTCCTTGTGAGCTGAATATATATAAACATTTATAGAATCTATTTATCACGATGAAATTCATGAATGGCGATTTTTAAAATGGTAATTACATTTTTTTTTCTTTGCAATTCAGCAGACATAACAAATGCGAAGTCAGACAGGTGGAAAGGAGAGAGTTTGAGGAGCGTGCTTGCATAGAGCGAAAAATTCAGCGAATTAATCATTTTTTGTTGTTCTTTCATGTTACCCACACTCACAAATGTTCGAGCAGGCTCCTCGAAATCTGCCTCTTGTACTTTTCACGACATGAAAAACCACGAGGTTACCTCACTCGACTCAGGTTCGTGATATTTTCGAAGAATTTAATTTAAAAGTTTTTCTGCGCTGAGGACCAGCTAGACGGAAGAGTACACGCGCCGTGAACGCGAGAAACCGCGAAGGTGGAAAGAGAAAGAAAATTCTTTTTCCCTGCTCATCTAACGAAGGGTAACTCTCCAAGTTTCATTCTTTCACCTGTTATCAAGCTCTTCACGGTTAGCTACTCACGCCGAGCACACATACTCTCTCTTGAATATATAAGCCAACGCAACGTCAGCGAGACGACCTTTATGACGTCATAAATCCAATTTATATTTTTTGAGCTTATTACAAACAAATAATAGAAGTTCGTAGTTTAACCAGATTAATATAGTTTCGCTCTTCGAAACAAAGACTTTTTTTTCCAACACTGGCTCATCGTACAGGTGAGAAAAACAATTAATAAATTTTCCCGCTGCTGAAGATGAAAATCGTTGACGAATTGATGTAAAAATTCAGGACCATAATTTGATGAGATATAAATTCGCAATAAATCAGATATAAGTTCGAAAGTATAAACTGGTGCAAAGTCATAAAATCAAATTGGTCCAGTGAATGATTTATAATTGAAAGTGATTGAAGTGAAGAGAGAATTTGCCCTGGATCCATCCATCAAAGGCTTTAGTCTCGGTCTTAAAACTTCGTAGGGAAATTGTTTCGACGATTTGAGCATCCATGAAACCTGTGCTCGTGAACGAGAATCTTTTTATATCGCATTCTTCAAAATTCTTGTACAAAACTTAACTCTTTTGTTTCTTGAGCGAAGTTGGTCGACGGAAATTGCGATGTTCGCTTTTCAAGAACAACGCGAGAATACATAAAATCATGTAATTGCGAAAAATATTAAAGATGATAAAGTTGTTCTTTTAACAATAAAGTGTAAAAGTCAGTGGATAATTGTAGAAGCCAAAGTACAAGAGGGCAGCAGAAGAAAGTGCTCTGTTGTACTTTTATCGAGGTTGTGGGCTACGTGAGGGTCGTGGCTGGCAAATCTCTTTGACGGTCATAACTGGAAGAGTTGAGTTTTGCACATGCTGCCAAAAGGTGTACGAGGAGATCAAGAGGAAGAGAAAGACAAAGGCAGGTGGAAAAAGAGAGAGAGAGAGAGAGAGAGAGAGAGAGAGAGAGAGAGAGAGAGA
>JACEOJ010000101.1:576228-660215 GCA_013761285.1 Campoletis sonorensis | reverse complement strand
GAGAGAGAGAGAGAGAGAGAGAGAGAGAGAGAGAGAGAGAGAGAGAGCGAGAGGGATGGAGAAGGGAGAAAGAGAAGAAGCGAGAGTTCGAAACTTTTCGACCTTCCCTCGTAGTATCTCTCCCATTTTCCTCTCATCCTATTCGGTGTAGAAAGCTCGCGGAAAAGCCAGCCGCGTTAAAGACAGTACGAGAAAGAGGGAGATAACGAAATGAGGTAAAGCCGCAGGAAGCAGGCGGAAGTACTCGAGTGAGACAGAAAGAAAAAAGAGAGGGGGGGAGGGAGGGGGGGGAGGAGAAGGAGAGAGACAGAAAATTCCCTGTTTCCCGTACACTCGTGTCTTCCGTATAACAAAGTTTTAATGGCTCCCAAATACACGAGGCTGTGGATCTCTTCTAGCAGACAACGAGAGCAAGCAAAACTCGCCCTCCAGCAACTAACACGGAGATTATATATATGTATATAGCGTCCTTCCGTAAAAGACACATTGAACTCGAAGTCTCGAGATAATATCGAAACTCAAAATTTTGTATCAAAATACCTCGAAATCTCTTTTTAAAGTTTTACATGCCATTCTTTAACAAATTGCAAAAATACACGAGCGTTCAAAATGCATTTCACGGGGACTAACTTCGCCTCAAGTTCTCCTGTTTTTATGTCCTTTTTTTAATTATTCCTTGTCACTTTTTTATCTTTCATTCAATAAATTGAATGCGCGATAACGTTTTAGCGACAGGTGACATAAATATGTTCACGAGCTTTCAGTTTTGGACGTGAATAAAGTTTATTTAAAAATAAAGTATGACTAATAATCTAGAACAGAATACGAATATAAAAAAGAAGAGCAGTAGAAACAGCCACAGTGGAGATGAGGTAGATTATGCAAGTTTCCACTCGAGAGAATAATTTTTCAAAGCTTCTCTGGGACAACGGGTTAAGAGGAAGAGGAAGATGAGGGAGAAAGCGAAAGTCCGAGAGAAGCTAGCGGACATTCGCAGGGGTCTCGTTTCTGTTCGAAAAGCATTCTGCAACGTGTTCCATCTTCCTCTTCCGTCCATCTCCCTCTTGGTAACCCGCGTCTTTCTTGTTTTTTTTTATTTAGCCTCAGGCTTCGTACATCAAGAAAAGAGGGCGAAAGAAAAAAGAGAAACAGACCGTCAAGGAGGCGTTCGAGCGCGTCGCTTCCCTCTTTTTTATGATTATTATTATTATTATTTTCCTGTGTGATCTCTCGCCTCTTCGCACCTCTTCCTCAACACCCTTTTTTTGTCCCCCTTCGAATCGTTTTTATTTTTATTTTATAAATATATATACATTACATTTTATCATTAACCCTTAACACACGAGTGTGCATATGAAAGTGTTCATGTGCCGTGTACTTTTTCCTTTTGCTCTCGTCCTTCGCACTCTTACCCTTTTTCCCATCACTCTTGCGTGCTTTCAGATCCCCTCATTCACAGTGTCTCAATGAAAAAGGCCTGAAGTATCTCGTCATCAACAACCGCAAAACGGCTTTTGCCACCCTCAACCTACATTTTTTTTTTCACTCTCTCATTCCTCACACGCTCACATCTAATATCTATATCGTTCGCATACTTTCGCTTTATTATTTTTACAGCTGCTGGTAAATGACACCCTACCTCGGTGAACCCGACTTACCGGGTGTGAGACTAAGATTTTTATATTTTTTCTAGATCGGTGAAGCAAATTGTAGCGAAACCCAAGCTCGCTATGTTGAGACACGAAGCGATCGGAGACTTTGAGTACGTCGAGTACAGATAAAGGGCGAGGGAAATAGAAACAGGCAGGGGGGGAAAGAGGGAGACAGAGGAAGTGCTCGGTCAGGAACGGTGATCAAGACTTTGCCGTGTGTTCAAACCGCAAAATCGAATCAACACTCCTCCTCCCTCTCGACGATGCCACGTAGTGACTTCGAGCGCAACTATAATCTCCCTTTCCTTCCTATCTCCGCTTCGCTACCCTCACTTTCTCGACTATACGATGCTCGATCGAGCCCTGGCTTTTGTCGCTTTCAAGCCCGATGGTCAGGATCTAGGTACAGATGCTCGACATTATTGCGACATTCGGGGACAAAGAAAATCAACTTGTACAAACATATATATGTATATATATATTTATAGATATATAAATATGAGCAAAGCTGAGAAAGAGACATTGTTTGTGCATCGTATTGTACACGCTCGCCAGTTCGTTAACCGCGAGATCTCTAGACTTTACTTGGCAAGTCTGAGAATCTCACTCTCACTCTCTCTCTCTCTCTCTCTCTCTCTCTCTCTCTCTCTCTTTCTCTCTCTCTGAGTTTACTTTAACCCTTGCCATGAAACTTGGATCAATCGATCAATTAAAGCCTCAACATCGTCAGCAAAATTTACAGCTGCATTACTAATGATGCGTTTTATGTACTGATAAGATTTCAAAATAGTATTGTTATCAATTTTTTGAACTCTTCGACCTTCCAATGAGTTTTTCGTCATCTTAATTTCTACGGAATATGATTTACCGCTATGATTCTGTTCCTTATTTGAAAATGAAGAGATCGATGTGCTGGCACGTCTCTCTGTATCTCTATAAAGACGACTTTGCAGTGTTAAAAAAATGCAATAGTATTGAAAACGAACGCGGCCATGTGTTGAAAGATTCAAAAAGATGAGGCACGAGTTCTGGAGTTTTAAGTTTTTTAGCATAATTTCAAATTTTGCTCCCCAAACGTTAGACCGCGTTTGCTCGTGATCGTCTTTTAATAATACAAAGAAAATATGTTATGAAGCTTTTTACGGAACTCCGTTTTTAATCCATTTGTATAATTTGGTCTGATTTCAGATTTGGCAGGATGAAGAATTCAACGAGAATATTTTTGCTCGTCCAGCTGTGTCTGTTTGTTCTGCTGTCTATGAGTCACGCAGCTTTGGCGAAATCTCGTAGCAAAAAGAAGACAACGAAGGATGTGAAAGAAGTGAATATTTGCGATCTCGAGAGGCGAGACGCTCCGATTTATTGCTACTGTGTAAATCACCATATGAAAAACTCAACCGACGCTAATTGCGTGGTGTTCAACAAGTTCGAGATTGATGATCCAATCTGGTCGCACTTTGCTTCGCAGCCTTCAATCGATAAATTGACATTTACGGTTAAACACAGCGGTAGCTTTACTTACGTACCGACCCAGGCGTTTAAACAATTGAAAAATCTTCAAGTGGTGACTGTCCAGTATGCAAAAATTCATGAAATCGTAGAGCACGCTTTTTCGAATATGTCCAGCATTGTGGAAATAAATCTCAGTAGAAATATGATATTCGTGTTGAAAAAATGGGCTTTCGAGAACATGAAAAATCTTACTATCGTCAATCTTGATGAAAATCGCATCGCTGAAGTTAACAGGTAAGATATTTTACGTGACAATTAAATACTCGTTCCTTCATTCGTTTTAAATCGCAGCCAAGTTCTCTAAATACCTTTCACCCAATAACTCGATCAATCTGTTTAATTTATATCCCATTACCAACGATCATTTGTAATTTTATTTCAGGGATGTTTTCATAAATCTTCCATCACTGAGAAAGCTCTTTCTGAATCGTAACAACATAACGACCCTTCATGACAAGGCATTCAAGCATCTTACTTCCCTCCAAGAGTTAGAGCTCAGTGGAAATCATATTTCAGTTATAACGAGTGACAGTTTTAACGGTCTCTCGGGTCTTACGAGGCTCGATCTTCGCAGCAATCTCATATCAATGATTGGCGATCGAAGCTTCATCGAAATGCCGGAGCTCCGGGAGCTTGAACTAGATCAGAATCAGATTGAATATATATCGGAAAAGGCCCTTGATGGTATGAGAAATTTACGAAAGCTTCGACTCAGCGAGAACAAATTGGTGAACCTCGAGCCCGATTTCTTGGCTGGGGCTACCAGTGTCTACTTCCTTGATCTTCGCGATAACGCTCTTCGGACTATGACCTTCGACAACATCAAACCAATCATCACGAACCTGTACAACATCACTAGCTACTTCTACTTGGATGGTAAGTCCATTTCATAATTATTCATTTCATCCTGCCAATTGATAATCATGTGTCGAAATTAATTCGCAATATAATTATTATGCAATTATATCGTACTGAAGATCATCGAATGAGATTAAATGATCGAAATAATAAGTACTGAGAATTGGTACCAGGACATTGTTTAAAAGCTCAAATCCTGAGTTTCAATTCGAACAAAAAGACTCAAGTGTCGCGAGCTCGCCAAATTCTTAAAGTAGGAAACTCGTGTCACTTGAAATACTTCGAAGACTTTTGGGCGTTGAGGGAGTGAATAGTCGAAATCTGTGATTTTGCCCGGAATGAGTGTGCATTTTGTCTAATGATACAAGTGAAATTCTAAGTTTATCGTCCCTGGGCCGATGCCTCGAATCCAATAGTGGTCCCGGGAATTTCTGTTTTCATTCTACGAGATAAAGAGGAAACTACATTGGAAGACGTTTGCATCTTCACTCATAGTTGTAACTTGGATGCACTTGTGTGCAAGCTACATCGATTCTACAGCAGACGGTTTCTAACGAGGTCTTCTCTGGCAAATTCTCTGGCAAAAGTGTGCATATATATAAATTTATATATATAGACATCGGGGCCATCAGGGTCTTCAGCAAAAGGCAACCACTTTTAGCTAAGGGGATTCCATCTCTTACTCTGTTCTATAGACACATAAGTTTTGGATCCTCCAATCGTCTCTTCCTTCGTGGCTCTTGTATCTTGCATATATATAATCGTTGAGAATATCAGACCTGGTGCTCGTCTCGTCCTAGTCCCCGTTACTAGCACTCACTAGGAACGACTGTCAGCGAACAACAGCCGACCAAGTTGTTGCACCAACTGTTCCACTCGCCCTCGCCTTCCTTGACGTCTCTTAACTCTCTCTCTCTCTCTCTCTCTCTCTCTCTCTCTCTCCCTCTTTCTCTTTCTCTCTCTTTGTCATTCTTTCGTTACAACTGTTTTAGACCTTGTCGTTCAAATGCCAAAGTCTAGTGGACGCTCTTCGTCGCTCTTTTCCTCTCTCTTTCTCTTTCTCTCTTTCTCTGTCGTATTCTTTTTATGTTATTACAGTGATTCTCAAACTTGCGTGAATTTTCTATCCATCGTTGTAACCGATCTTCACTACAGATATTCTTTTGACGCCTTAAAAATAAAATATTGAATAAATCTGCCTCCACTTTCTGCTGTTCTATGAAATCCTTCGTGTACCCGAAGAAGGAACGATCTCTCTTTGAAAATACCCGGACAAACAATTGCAACATGAATATTCAAAGGTAGTGTTGCTGGGTTTTCCTGAACGAGAGATCATAGGAGTCTCCCAGGGTTTTTGTACGACGATGCTCTTCTGTCGCGTATTAGCAAAGGAACCTTCACCACTCAAGGCTTTATTTGCATCCCTTTTTCTTCACCACTCCATGTTTCCTTCAACTCTCGTGTCAACTCTCCCCTGAGAGGTGCGTTTTTTCTTTAATTTTTCACGAAACTCCCAAGATGAGGCCAACGCTCTCCAGCCACTCAGAGAAACTGAAGTGAGCTGCGTCGTAAACACTGACAACTCTCCCGACTCTTTATACCGTTATACTAAATGCTGATACGCAAGTTATGTTGCAAAAAATTTTAGGCTTTCTGTACAAAAGATAAACCTTCAGAACTAACTTTTGAATTAATTTCATTCCTCCTCGTAATATTGAAACTCGGGCATAAATGTAACTCGAATTTCCGGATTCCATCGCTGTACTGATTGTGCCTCTGTTCTCTGTCGAATGGGATCGATATTTTTTGTTAATTAATATCTCTCAAACTAAGCGTTCGAAACATGCCATTAAAAAAAAAAAAAATAACAAACCCACAATATAATTGTATCCATAGGTGTTTTTATGAAAAATCAAATAACTTTTACGTTATTAATAAAAATAAATAACTTTTACGTGTTACGGGATCAGGTTCAAAGCGATTTTTCATTTCAATTGTTTGGCTAACTAAGTGGTGGAGTAGAACAAAAATTTGGGAATGGCTTCTTGTAGATTTTAGAGACTGTCGATGACGTTAAAAAGTGGGGGTTTGGATGTCGCGGGCAAAGCAAATCTCACTAAGGGTTTTCGATCACAGGCAACGAGACCGATGTCAAGATTCATGTCATTTTCGTGTCAAGTTTCGGTTCCAAATGAATAAACAAAAGAAAATTTACGTCAGTGGTTCGAGAATATGAAAACAAATGATGTTTTTGAGAATGATTTTCCGCTGTAAAATCTGTAGTATGTTTACTTTTGAATGGGAGTGTCACGCCTGCGCCATTTTTAATGGAGAGTCTCCAAAAGGACACAAAAATGCGGACCCGCATATATGGACTGGTCGTTTTTTTTTCACGAAACTTTCCTCGTTAGAAAATTACTACGATTCCCCAGTGACATTATTAGCGAGAGAGGGTTCGAGAGGAAAAGTTATCGAGGCAGTCATAATCTTTAGCGTAAAGTTAGAATGAAAAAACCACACACTGTAACAGGAGACGAGGAGCTTGATACTGAACACAAGGATTCTGTGATATGTTTCGGTCTATATATTTGTCTGTACATTAAATATGACGGTACAAGAGTGTTAGAGAACCCGAGATGCCTTGAATGCTAGTATCGAGAGTATCGATTGTCTCCTCAGGGTCTATATGTCTAAAGGGAAAGAAAGACAGAGAGAGAGAGAGAGAGAGAAAGAGAGAGAGAGAGAGAGAGAAGAGGGGGGCAGAAGAGAGAACTCGACGTTATCGACGTTATTGGGACAAAGCAGATGATAAATTTCCCCGATCTTTTTCGATCATACTGAAGAGGGAGAGAGAGAGAGAGAGAGAGAGAGAAAGAAAATCGAAAAATAAACGATTGAAGTGAAAAACCGTGACGTTGAGTACAAACGAGTGTAGACAGAGCGACACAGTCATAGAGAGTCTCTCTGAACGATGACATTCTCCAGACCATATTCAGCTGAAATATTTATATATATTAAGACGATATATGTATATATATATTAAGCACGTTTAGCCATATAGATTTATGAGTACAGGTCGATTTATTTGCTTTGATACACGCTGCTGCGATGGAATATCCAATATTATTTACCTAATCAAATTTCGGACTGACATCCGATAGCAGAGAACTATGTTTGCGAATAAAACCAAAAGATAAATAAAAAAATAAAATATTAAAAAATGGAGAAATTCTCTGAGTTTTTCTTCACAGTTGTTTCTGTCTACCAGTCGAGTGCCTCTCATCTTTGATTCCATCCGATCGAATTTATATTCTGATGGAACATACATTCGATCATCGGGACATTCGAAATTAATATTGAAATTTAGAAGAAAGAAAAATGCTGTGTTTAATTTTTCTTCCAATTCTATTAGCGGCTAATGAAGCATTTGAAAATCGGGTCAGAACATCGTTCTATTGTATGTACATAGAATATTTCAACGATTTCACCATAAATATCAATAATTTGATGAATCAAAGTCAGCGCAGGAAATCGATTATTTATTACAAATTTATAGACGCTGAAAACGATAATAGTCATTCCTTGCAACTCTAAAAAATTGATGTTACATCTGCTCGAGAAGTGAATACATTAAAACGTGAAATGGAATTAATTATGTCTCACTTTTTGCCCCGATTATTTCGTGGAATTATAGATTAAAAAGCTTTGAGTGTAAAATTTCCTCTTTTTTCTCCTGTACTCGTCTATTAAATTTCACATATTTTTTGAAGCCATTACGCTCCAACGAAAATTCGATAATGCTATCACTGCCCAAATTCCATCGAATTTATTTTCGAACAAGTATTAGAAAGAAGAAAAAAAAAATTAATAATAATTGGAAGAATGGCGTTTTTATTGAGAGGATATTTTCAGGTCGATGAAAAGGGAAAATTTAGAAATTTTGTAATTCAGAATGAAGTGTCATCGTATATCCGAACAGGAAGGACATGAGGGACACTGGCAAAGTACTCGACGGTGATGCTGCCAACGCGTAACTAGGTTTTCCTCTCTTCTCGTTACTATACACACAGACCATCTCCATTCAATTCTCCATCCCCTCCCGCACATGGGCTGTCGCCAACTCACTCGGCTTTTCCTTCTCTCTCCCGCGCTTTCCTCCTCCTCCCCCCCCCCTCCCACACCCTTCGTTCCTTTGCCCTCCCCTCCATTAGCAGCTGACAATGTTCATTCACTGTCGCGTCCATCAATTTATCAATTCCTTCACTTATGTGTCCCGACGCCAAACACGCGATCGCATTAGAGAAGTTCGCGAGGGCTTCGATGCTAATACTTGGACTTATGCGTGTATTTATTATGTTTTCGATCGATCAAAATGATCATCAGATATATACATTAATCGATGGAATAACGAAGTGCAAAAGCGAGGAACATAGAGTTCGGTTGGAAAATATTTATCAGCAAATTATGAGGTGAAATGAATTGCGGGACGGCACACAATTGGATGGTAAAGTAAATTGTATATTATTATAAAAGAGTCGTGCTCTCATAAATTTGCGTCTAAGTGCTCGCGAAAAAAAAAACATTTATGCACTCACATAATCGAGTATGAATTAAAGCTTCGATTATAAGTGCGCTCAATTGTCATTTGTTATTTGACCATTTGTCAAACACGATGGTTAATCGGTTTCCGGGTTCTTTGAACTATAAAACTCTCATATTATACTCGCACAAATATTCTTATCATCGATCTTATCGATTGACGATGATGAATGTAACGTTTTGTCGCATGAGAGAAAACAGAAGTGGCGATCGTCAGATCGCGAGACACACGTTACTCTTCGTGAGTCCCTTGGCATTTGAGACTTTCCAATCGGTGCGAAAACGCCACGACTTGCACTCTCGACGTTTTCCCATTTGAGACACTATCCATGAATTGATAAAGATACATGCTCGTTTCGATGGCTAGAAGAGGCAGAAACTATCGAGAGATATATAACTGTAGAGAAACGCCAGTTGTCTTCTTCCCTCGATGTCTTCCAGAATCCCTTGTCCCTTAAACGAGCCAAAGTACCCCAAGGGTTTTAACGTCCCCCGCTCCGCTTCTCATCCCTATCGACGACTGAATCGTCTTTGACAAAAGAGACAATGAAAAATCGCACTTTCGTAACCGTTTCAATTCTCGATTCCAATTTGTGGAGAAATATAAAAAAACAGAAATTTCAACTGAATATGCCATTTATATAATCGGCCATAACATCGCTAATCTAAATATAGTACTTCATAGAACTTGAAAACATTTTCAAACTTTTTTTTCATATTTTATGTTGTTTCAAAAAACAAAGCATCAATTAGTTTAGTGTTTTCAAATTTAGAGCGGAAATTCGTAATCATTGAGCCCAAAGAAAAATCGTATGGTTCAAAGGATTGACATAGATTTTTGTCGGCATTTAATTCCATGAAAATTGAAATATGAGGATAGAAGAAAATGGTAGGAATTAAAATGAATAATTAATTTTGTGGGTGTGAGATTAAATGACTGTTAATTAAGATTGTCTGCGAAAGGCAAGCTTGGAAAGTCTCGATACCAAAGTTACCAATCTCGGAGCAGTAAATTTGACTGGAAAGTCCTGAATAAAGAGCTTTTATATAGATATACAAACGAAATGAAAGTGTGTGTGTACGTACAGAAACAAGGTAAATTGACTAGTCGTCTAGTGAGTTGACAACACCTGCTGGATTAATAATCAACGTTGGAATATTAACGATACGTGTATGCGTTATTCACGGGAAAATATCATGGCGGACTATGTGGCGTGATGGTGTTATACATAATACATAAGCGTTAGTAGAGATGCTATGGTGTTTCGCAAATGTTGGGCATCCTTGATCCTGCACATGGACGTCTACCAAAAAGAGAGAAAGAGAGAGAGAGAGAGAGAGAGAGAGAAAGCAGGATAAAGATAGAGAGAATCAACGAGGACTGAGGACGGTCGTCGTCTGCGTTAGCCACCCGACACCACATCCAGCATATTACGTTGACCGCGTGGTAGAGTCTGGCTTTTCCCACCCCGACAACACCAGCGTTACCATTTCGAGCTACTGAAAGCTTTGATACTTGTTTGGAGTTCCAGGGTGTGATTTCACTTGTAAATATATATAGAGTGCTCAAAAAGTCTTTCTCAAAGTTAGTCGAATAGATTGATCGTGAAATTCCAAAGGAAAAAGTCCCTATCGATTTATCTCCCAGAGCCACCTTTGATAAAACATCAATAAATTACTAACACCCTATTTGGCACGTCAGTGAAAAAGGGGACTTTGGTGGAGAAAGTAGTGTATTTTAATAAATTCGATGAGAATTTCGATTGTTTTCATTAACTCGTCTAATTCAACATCTTCGATATAAAAAATGCGATGAAATATGCATTCTATTGCTCGGTCTCTTTCCTCGTTTCGGTCCTCATTTTTTTTCAAATCCTGTTGTCTGTGGTAGTTTTTTTTTCACGAGCCTTATCAACGTCTTTTTATAATGATCCTTTCAATAATACCTGCAACTGCTCAAATTTTTATTGAACATTACGACTTAGAAGTCGATCGATGAGAAAACAGAGAGCAACAGATAACCTGAGCTCCGTGTCCCAGACATCGAAACATAAGTTATGATGGAATTTCTGAATCAAGCTTCCGCCAATAATTGACTTTTGATTCTTTATTTTTATTTTTTCGGTAGCCTGCTCTATATCCTGTCTCGTATTATTAAGTACCTCTCTCGTTATGAACAACTTAACACCGGTGTATCAATGATGGATCGCAGTGAAAAATCGATGAGGAATTTCTGCTTTGGAATCTCGTAACCTTTTAATCTCACTATTGATTTTTACTCTACATTTTTGACGCAGTATTTTATAGCATTAGCAAAAAGTGAGTTAGCGTCGGTCGGAAGTTACAAATTCTTTGTCGGCCTCACAGTGTACGCACCTTTTCTGTATCCCTCGTCAACAGGTCGTTAAATATATTCACGTCCACAAAAAAATCACGTTCCCAAGGTTCATAAATAAATACACTTTGAAGTACTGTTCATTTTGATATGATTTTTCAACTCAGCCAATTTTTTTTTGTCACACAATTGAATTTTAATCGTCAATCCATTATTAAATAATCGGTCGGTAAAATTTTTCTCTTTTTGGTTTTAATACATTCATCCAATTAAAGAAAGATTCGTAGCGGAATGAAAAATTTAATCGGTGGAATATATGGTGTTCAAAAACGAGTTTCTTCAAATAGACATCGTGCTGACAACTTTCATATAAATAGTAAAATGTTCATATGGATTGAATGTGTAAAATATTTGGAATATTTATCTCATGTAAAGTTATCAATTGTCCAACAAAATGAATATTGAATCAGTCAAATGGAACATTAACAGCTCGTAAGAATATAGTGAGCTTAGCAATAAGAAATAAATAAATAAATCATAAGTATAGAAAATTCGTGAATAATGTCTGAGAATTATTCATGATTAATTATTATTCAAATGGAGTCACATGTTCGGAGCGAATCATTTTCGAGATAGATGCACTAATTGCTGGTTAACTGATTCGCTGTGCGAGCGTGACGCATATATAGGTACGTGTGTATATGCAGATAGTGAAAAGGGGATGAACGCGCGCGGGTCCGGTAGTCGAGGACGAGGGCCTCGATTTATATGGAGACGCGTGCAATACAAGCCCCAGGGTGCATATGTGCAAATTCAAAAGCAGCCGTCTCGCCTCGGGGTCGCGAGAATTCGCGAGAGTGAGGGTTTCATAGTCTGCAATTGACGAGGTAAAGGGCGAAGGGTAGTCACTCACAATGTCTGTAAAATCCATGCAGGGGTGTCGGCGATTTTGCATTGTTTCGTATATCAAACTAATAACAAAATGAAGTTGCCAATTTAGCGAGGTTGACTCGTTTGAAATTTTCATCAATCATTAGATTAATCAACTCTACACTAAAGTCAAATTCAGGTTGTACTACAATATTCATTTCTCTCTCGACAAAACATATAATCAAAATGAAAGTACGCTATACATTTGAGTACACAAAAGAAACGCATCAATTTCGCAGATGGAGCAGTTTCAAACCGAGAATACTTTAATGAATATAATAATGATAACAATGAGGAAGAAATATATTATTTCTTTTTACCCTGAGCTCTTTGATTACGGGGTAAAAATAAGAATCGATAAGAATTTCTGTATTACGTCTCAAAGAGATGTTATCAAGCTC
Organism: Campoletis sonorensis; assembly: GCA_013761285.1. Classification (NCBI taxonomy): domain Eukaryota; kingdom Metazoa; phylum Arthropoda; class Insecta; order Hymenoptera; family Ichneumonidae; genus Campoletis; species Campoletis sonorensis. The sequence goes on along the minus strand of JACEOJ010000101.1, from coordinate 647,928 downwards.
GGGAGAGCCGGAGATTCAGCGAAAAAATAAGTACGAGAAATGGCGAGGTACGTGCCTGTACAGATCGACGATGTCCGAGTTCAGCTTCCATTAGACTTTTCCGAAAGGGAATTCGGAGCCTTAGATCAGAGGAGAAGAAATTCACTCGCCTACATTATATCGTAAGCAGAGGAAACCTCGTCAAAGAGTAATGAGCTCTCTGCCATGTTACACTATCTATAGATATATTGTATGACTAGAAGGAATTCCATATTAAATTGTCCATCACCTAAAAGATAGTCGCGTCTCTCAATGCAATTAAAAGCATCGATTTTACAGGAATAAATGATAAATAAGAATTTGTGTATGATTTTATGCGATACGAATGATTAGTAAATCAATAATCTTCATTGAACAAAATTGTGTCACGTGTTAATTGTTAGACGTGTATTTTTTACAAGTTCAACTAATTATTTAATGATGCGGCTCGAAGGATCCATTATTCAGTAGCCCTTCTTTAAAGATGGAAGAGAAATTCCTCTCGATCACTGCATTAAAAATTTGGTGAATGGATATTGGAAAATGGAAGACTAACATTCGTTACATTTATTTATTTATTATCAAAAAATGGCGATATTTTGCTTTTTAGACCTTTTTTTCCGTTTTAAGCAGTCTCGAAAACAAGTTATTACCGAAATTTCAAAAATTAGCTACGCGAAGCTTGCCCACAGCAATGACAAAACTCACAGACAACAAAGTTTTGACCCATAAAAAAAGACATTTCAAGAAAATCCCATTTAAACTGGACTCGGAGTCATAACCTACTGCACTAACTGTTTTCACTGAATTGATAATATATTTTGATAAGAATATATTCCAACATGAGAAATACTAAAAATGACAGTTCGTTGTTGCACGGAGTGACTCACGCATATCCACATGTCCCCGCATCTCCCGAGATTGGCACATTAATTAATAATTAATTTGGTGTGTCGAGTGAAACCGCGTTAGGACATACGACGAGGCCTCAATGTATGTCATGTATATAATTATATAGAGTACACGTGTCCATATATTGTAACAAGATAATGTTCCCTGGAAGCAATAAAACTAACACGACTACAACCTCACGTAATATATTATGTACTACTTAGTGCATACAAAAGTTTTATTTTTATCTGCAATAGCCTGGATGATGGGAAAAGCCGCAGAGAGCGCGTGACAAAAGTTATAATTCACGATATACGTAACCCATGTATTACATAGCTTGCTATCTGTACAGCAATATATAAACATAGATTTTCTCAGGGTGGTCTGACTTCTCGCGTGTCGATAATCCCTCGTCCCATTCTCTCGGCATATTTTACCTCTTTCTTTCATTCTCTCTCGCTCATTTTTTTTTCTCCCTCGAACTCTTGCTTCCTGTGCGGAGAGCTAATACTAACGATAAATAACGGCTTTAAAATGACAATTACGATAAATAAAACGGGTGAACGCCGTGTCGGTAGACTTAACGATAGCGTGCTCATCCACCCTTTCCTTTTCGTGTACACATGCACACAACGCTTTGTACATTTACCAGCATACGAATGTATATCTATAGGCACACTTAAAGTGCATATAGGAAAGAGTGACTGAGATTTTCTGCAAGCCGGGATTGCGAATAACGTAAGGGGATGAAAGTTATCTCACGGTGGGGGTGAGTCCGTTGAGTATACACACAAACGCCCTCAATCGAGATTCTTTTGTATCTCTTTGCTCTCTTCCACCCCCCATCCAATAATACAGGCATCAATTTCCCTTCGCCGTTCCATCTGTATACAAATGTTACGTATTCTTTGGTACTTAAGTACACACGTTTCCTTTTGTTTTTTTTTTTTTTATTTTTTTATTTTACTATCTCCGTCTTGCCAGCTACGACTCTCTCGATCTGTCTTGCCCCGAGAGAGATTCGACGGGAGAGGATAAGGGCTCGGATCTCGAGGGGCGGAGAAAATAAACCGTGAGGTCACGTGCGAGGCCAAGAGACGTCTTGTTAGGGAACCGTCGGAGAAAAAAAAAGAAATTCCCCCTTTCCTTCTATCTCCACTGCGTGCAGGTTTAAGTGCCACGATCGTTTCTCTCTCATGTTCGAATGCAATCTCTATATATGTATACATAAATGTATATGTATAGAGATCCACACAATTTTGTATAGAGACCCTGTCCATATACAGGGACTTCAGCCAAGCAAAAGGGCGCATATACTTTCCTTTCGTATTTTTAGTCCTCTTTTTCGAGCCCTTTTATTTTCCTGTCGATATATATGTGCACAACAAGTTTTACTCAGTCCTTGCAACCCTTCTCTCTTCTTTTAAAGGGCACTTTCGCTTTATGCTGTAGTTGTACTACTCCACTAGATACGAAGCGTGGTGTACGTGGTCTCGTTTTTTTTTTTTTTTTTTTTTTTTTATAGTGTATATCACGCTATATCACCCTCCGGTTGAGTACGCTGTACACAATTATTTTATTACAACTAGAAAAAACAAGTTTTTTTAAAACCCTCAAAAAGCTCGTGAAAAGGAAATGTACTGACTCGTGTAGTCGTGAAAACGTTGCTACCTGCTTTGCATGGATAACTAAATTTTATTTTTATTCACAAAAATACAAATTGCTGCAATTTTTAAAAAGAAGTTTCATGAGTTTAAAAATAGATAATGACGAGCGGTAAGCTTTTTCACGGAAAAAAAAACTAGCTGGTTTTTTACGACTTTTGTCTCCTCTCGTCTTCGTGAAAATGATGCTTTGACGAATGCTCTAATTTTATATTTTTTATTAATTATCCCCGTGAACAGTAGCACAAAATTTGGAGAAATCATTTTTGCGTCCACATAAAAATGTTTTCGGAATGTTTATTGTTTTTTATCCAACGACCTCAGTCCGCAAAGTTAAGTATTTTTTTGCAGCTTTTTATTTTCGTGCACTAAAATTCCTGTGGGCTTTGATAGGCGCGTAGGCTTTTAGATATCGGTTTTAATGTCGATTCTAGGTGCACCACAAAACCACATGCTCGTGTGTTTCTGTTATACCTGTATTAAAACATACGCTCAGGAAGACCCGTGACAGCTTCCGTAGAGCCCGAAGTACAAAAAAAAGGCGAGGGCGAGAGAAAGAGAAAGAGAGGAAAGTGTGTAACATCCGTCCGCAGACTGGTGTACCTGTGTGGACCGAAAATCCATGCTGGACACGCAGGACCACTGTCGGATCATCTTAACGAGCTTGTCCCAGAGAGCAGCGACGTTCTCGGGCGCGTATTACGACCAGCGTAGCTTTTATTACACAACACCATGGATAGTGTATGAAAGAGAGAGAGAGGAAGAGAGAGAGAGAGAGAGAGAGAGAGAGAGAGAGAGAGCAAGGGAACAGGGCGAAGAGCTGCAGGGCTCGTAGGGATAACAGAAACGTCTGTCCGATGGACGAGCTTGTTTGTGTACAATTCCATCTCTGCTCCATTCACACAGGGTATTCCGAGTAAACAAAAACAATTTTCGAATTTTGTACCTCCCTTTTTTGGTTCCTTCAGGAACAGGTAACCCGTTCATAAAAATGGCGGTCACAGTTTTAGTAAAAGAGAGAGCACGTTGGCCATATGATCCGTTTATCGATGCATTACGAGCCGTTGTCATGTATTTTTTTCAAATTTCGTTTTTTTTTTCAATAAAAATATTCCTGCGAATATGTGAAATTAGGATACAATGCTATGCGTTGTACTGTTAAGAAAACGACGAGTTTTGATAAAATAAAAATCATAATTTTCAATCCCTCTCGAAATGTAATCGACAAAGGTCCGTCGGTTAATTTTATTATACATTCCAGCGGTATTGTAATTCGTTAATGAGCTCCTGTGACTTCTCGTAGACGAGAAAATAATTTCAAAACTGGAATTCGCGTGGAGCGTCTCATGCGACAATGTAGATTTTCAATTCCGTTTCAATTTGAGTTGACATTCATATGTTACAAAGAGGATTCATACTGCACATCTATAACGACAGGAAATAACGGAATGAGAATTTCAGTACATCGTACTATCACCGTTTTTGCCCTTTGTATTTTATTTTTGTTTTTTTTTTGTTTTGCAACGTTTCAAAATATACAGATTACAAATTTTGATCTAAAATCATTTTATTTTTTTCTATTTTTTTTATTTTTGCTGCGTATACCCTTGCGGGTTTTTACGACCCCATCACTTTAACCCCATTTTTGGCCCCTACTTCACTATTCCTGTTCCTGTCGGAGCTTCCCCAGAGTGTTGCCCACAGTCACTCTTTCCTAATGCACTACTGTATCGAATTTTGCACGAGGGCCAAAGAGAAGCGGTGGAAAACCCTGACCGATACAGGCACCTCGATAAAAACTGAATTTCAGTTCGTTGGCGTCATCAGAAACTTAGAGAAACTGCCTCCCAGCTGAGCAATTGATACGTGGACCGGCTCATGACTAGTCACTCAACCAAGCACTGACCTCACCCGCGAGGTTGCTTAACTTCGCGATCGTCGGAGCCATACACCGAGCGCCCACCTATCGCCGTCGGTTTTGAAAAAACAATTCATCATCACAATTTGAAGTGATGGTTGTTTATTGAAGGAAAGTTAAACAATTGAATTAAAGGATAATTATTTATGGAAGATTTAACTATAATATCATTGATGTTTTCACAATGCTGCTTTTTGCTTCTCTCCTTTTCTATTAGTTTGAGAAAATTCTCGTGAGATTAAGAGCTTTTGAAGTCTAACGACTGAAGCTCTGGTTTTACACTCAAGGGAATGTTCGCACAGCTCTTGAGTCCTCTTCCCCCTTTCGCCAACCCCTTTAATTCAATATATGTTAAGAGAGTAATACGTGTGTGTTTTTCTTGCTCTTGGTGACGAAGCGAACGCGGAGCTAACGTCGAGGAGCGAGAAAAAACATATATTAAATCACAAAATGTGAGATTGTCTTCAACCCTCGAGCGAGCGAGTCAGATTATCCCTTGAAATTTGGAATTAGATGGGACGAAATCCTTCCCTCCTCCTCTTTCTTTTGGGCTAATTCTGAATGATTGCTCGTGAACGTGTGTTTCATAGTAGGGGGTAAAAGGGTCTGCAATACGAAGAGCTTGAAAAACAGGGGTTCATCGACCAACATGGAAAAGGGCTACCTCGCTGCTTCCTTCTCCCTTGAAAAACCATTGTCACTTCCATGAGTATGATTAACGTCTGGTTTACGAGGATAACATATTATCTTGGTCAGCCATGCAAAATGACGGATGAGAGGAAATCCGATTTTTTCTCCATGTACGAATTGATGAATCATGCTGAGTAGAGACTTTATCAAACATTTAATCTTTTTTCTCAGTTTTTGAGCATTTGTAAGCATCGGTTTCCTGTGCATCATTAATTTAGGTTTCAAATAAATTTAAGAAATGAATCCTAACGTTGTTTACATTATTGATTTGCTCCTGCAAGACTATAAAAGGCAAAATAAAAACAATATTTTTGTCTTGTTTGATTTATTGTTGAAATCGGATTTTATTTTTGACACTGTGCATATTAAGCCTCGAATTTTAATACTTTCAGTGCAGTTTTTTTACTAACCCAATCGTCGTAAAGAAGTTAGAAAAAAAAAGTGTCTAGAATATTAAAAAAGTTTATATAACAAAGGTCGTTTCAACATGTAAAAGCCAATGCACAGGGCTCATCGAGATTACATGTAAAGAGGGCACATAAATATGCCTCGTTTTCAAAGCTTAATTGATACTTTCTGAGTTTGCCGGACGAGAAAAAAGATTGAAAAAAAAATTCAATCACGCAAACGTTTCGGCAGTTATTTTTAACGCAAAACGAGCATAAATGAAGCCATAACGAATTAAAACTTTATCAAAAACGTTAAAAGAGATCTCGTTTGACAAAAAATGAAAATACAAATCGCCGTATGCAAAAAAAGCCCCGAACAAAAAAAAGCTTCACCAACGAAACGGAGCGGCATAAATTAAACGATTATTCCGTAGAATCGCAATTCCCTCGTACTCACCGCGTTTGTTTGCGGATTTCCCTGATCCACAAGAAATACAAACCGGGATTTGCGAAGCCAAAATTCGCTCTTTCTCGTTCTGTTAATTTATTTTTTTGCCTCATTTGAAATCTCCTTTTTTTCCACGTTCAATTATTTTTTTTCTCTCTCTTCGCGTGTACCACAGAACAATTAATACCGCGGGTTAAGCCCGGAGCGGTACAATCCAGCTCCGATATAACAATTCACTAGAATGCTTCGCCATCCTCTGCGAGAGTAAAAACAGAGAGGAGCAGACCGAGAAAGCTCTTAAATTTCGTTAAGTTCTTTCGCCTTTTTTTTCTTATCTATTTATATTATCCGTTGCTACCATTTCGTATTGAATACTGTGTGGCAATTTAGTCCTATATCGTTCGTGAAAAGGAAAATAATGTCATAAAATAAGGACTTTGAATTTTTTTTTTTTAGTTTTTGAATGGAATCAATTAAAATAATTATACAGATTCCATTTATTTCTACTACATACACGAAACAAACTTCGAATGAAATAAATACGAAAAAGTATAACACGCGTGTTCGCTATCGTGATAGGCGGTCTCGTTAGGTACGCGCGAGCGATAAATCGACGGTAAATCCACGATCCCGGGAGTTCGGTCTCCCGACGATCGACCCATAGGCAACCAGGAAAAAAGAGGGTACACGAAAAGCGAATGGGAATGTCCAGCCACAGGAAGATTGGAATAAAGCAAAAAAATAAAATGAAATAATAAAAAAGCTCACGAAGAAAAGTGATAGTAGCAAAAAGAAAAATTCACCGCGAGAGAAATATTTCCCACGTTCGAATTCGAGAGCTTTGCATGTGCATATAGGCAGCATCATCGGCAGAAAAACGCCATGTGGCTCGTGCTTCGAGACGCGCCATTGTACACAGACACACATACACACATCCATAGTTTGGCTCGTTAAAACAATGGACATTGGAGAATCGCCTTTTAATAAATCGAAGGGATCGCGTCATAGAGAGAAAGAAAAAAAATACATATATATGTGGGATCGAGACCACTGAAGTAGAGAAAGAAGTACATGAAGTGAATTCAATCCCTTTACCGCGCCCCATCCCTCATTTTTACCGGACTGCTTGGCACGCCAAGCCAGAAAAGCTGTAGGAGGGATTGCTCCCTCGTTGCTGATGAAGGCGCAACGGCGTGTAGTAAGCGAAAGGATTAAAAAGTGAAGAAAAAAAAGAGAGAAGCAAAAAGTGGTGAAAGAAAGGCAAATATAATGTGCTGTATAAATAATAATACGCATACAGAGTGTTCCAACGGTTCCGTTACAGAAAGTCCGCGGGCAGAATGACTGTGACAAAAATTTCTCAAAAAATATCACCAACCCGAACATTTTATTCGTTTGAATCAGCCGAATTATCTCCAAATGTCATATCAAATCACATAATTTGCACATATTCGTACATTCATGTTTACACATCGCATATTTACTTTGTCACAAATCATTACTTCACTCGGCCAATTTATCTTGAACGAATAAATGACAATGTCACATATACTTGGAACAAAAATTTATTACAGATATTACATTCATACATTTGTTTTGTTCATCGCTTTAAACTTTAAAATCAATTATTATCACATAATGTCATGATCACTGCTCGTGGATAAATTACAAACAATCCTATAGCCTGAAATGCACATTTTCTCACAAATTCACGTACAGATCCATAAAAACACTGCGAATATTTAAATCGCTGTTACTTCATCTGCGTTTATTTCGTACTCGGATCTCTTGACGTGACACTGTTCCAGCGACGACGAATTCTGAAATGAACCAGCCTTCGTCAGTGTAAAATCTGACCCCTGGCGCCTAATGGATTTTTGATTATCGAAGTCTATACGAAATCACATTCGCTTAATTGCAGCCCACGACGTCAAGGCGATGGGGACCAATGTAGTAACGAACTGCATTTCCAACGAGAAAAGTCATTGACTGCGTTGCTCTATTTTTGGCCGTTTTTTCTGAGAGCTATTCGAGAAACGAGCGAGTTTCTGAGCATTACTCATAAGTCACGAGGTTTCACACTCTTCTAATTTGTTTTAAAGATTAAATTGTTGGAAATACACGAACATCGTCAAGAGATTTTTTATCGGGAACTTCATGCCCTACAAAATTGATCCTATGCATTTTTCGTCTATCTCCAAGCGTTTTAGCACGGTTATTATTTAAAATCACTTCAGGGCGAAATCAGGTTGAAAAATGTCACGGAACTATTTGACGGTGAATTCGATCGCGAACCTCAGCTTCGGGAGTAAACTACGGGAATAATCGCAGACCATCGGACACCCTGTATATACGAGCAAGAGAAAAATATAAGCTGTACTGAAAGAATCCTAAAAAAATAAAATAGAAGAAAAAAAACAGATAGGATGTAGAATGGAATAAACATCTGCCCCACTGTGTAAACTGGTACAGCTCGCCTCGATTTTCTTGCATACAACAGTCACGTTTCACCTCCACGGAGATTCCCTCTCGTCCTGATCTTTTTAATCTGCGAAAATGTCGTTCGTGTACGTATACGTGTGTTGATGAAAGTTTGCGTGACTTATACAGGCTCAATATCTCATGAAAATGCAGTTGATTTATTCTGGTCACGATTTTTGTGGTCGACCAATGATCGCGAGAGTGCATCGCAGTTTCTCAGCATTAGATGGATCGTAGGACCTTTTGCATCCACAGTCAGTTCGAAAGAGTGGATGAGAGAATATAAAATTTTCACGATAAATCATCCACTACACTCATGATAATTAATCAAACGTTCTTCGATCATTCGATCGATTGTTCAAATTTTTTTTAAACATTCTCTTAGACCAATTCGAGTCGATTTACTGTTCTTTTATTTATTGAACACTTTAACGCAGGCTCTGAATAGCGTCGATTTGAAAAGTGCATTATATTTTTCCAGTTTATTTCAATGGATATGGGCAGATCATGCTCAAGTATCGAATAAAAAGAAAAGACTGCGTTTCGAAGTGGGTCCAGACTATGAAGAATATTATGCAAATCACTCTCGTTTCGCACATACGAATTTTCTAAATATGTATGGAGAATTCCATGTCGAAGAAGAAAAGTCTTACAATAGTCAGTCTTCAGAAATCAGAAAATCTGAATTATCCATCTTCGTTCTTCAGTTTGTTTATCAATTTCCTTATTTCTATACATTACAATATTTTACAACATACGTAAAGAAATTCTTGATGTTTTTTTCCTATTTTTTCACAATATCGCAGACCAACAGCAAAAATCGATTTTTTTCCGTCGAAGATAGAGAAATATTTTCTAAAAAATCTATTTCTGCATATTTTTATATTCGTTTTGGAGTTACTCACGCTCGAATACTTTTTCTGACGAAGCTATAATTTTGGCTACGAAGAAACAGAAGCACTGGCTGCAAAAATGTTTATTTTCTCGTGTAAAGATAAGGGAATGACCTTTTTGTAAATTGTTTTCTTTATGAGCAATTACGCGACCCCAAGATTTTGTCCCTAAGCCTGGGATTGTTTGTTTGATTCTACTCGAAATTGCCCATAGGAGAGGCATGACATACATATCTAATGTTAGTGAGTTTGGCAAGGACGTCTATAAGGGTGTTTCGGGCGTTATCGCACTTCACTTTTCCCTCATGTCCCTTATACACCGGAGAGAAATTGATCGCAACAGGAATTCCCTTGCGTTCTCATATAACCTCTCGCACGAAGTACTTCGTTGGACATATATGTATGTATGCCCAGATGTTCCCATGGCCGAGATTATGCTCCCGGAATATCGATGAATCCCGGAGGCCGCCACGCGGTGGAGTCTTCATCACGCCGAGAGGAGATCGCCCCTATATACCGATGTGTCCCAAATGGGGAGCGTGCGAGACTGGAATCCTGACGAGATTTCAGACGCTCATCATTCGCCTCCTCTATGCATAATATCCGATGGTACACTGTCTTCGATTCTTCTGTACTGACTTTTATAGAATTCACTCCTGAAGCCAAAGAACATACCCGGAAACTTGTAAGGACGAATTGAAGAACCAATGTTCTATATTTCAAAATTTATTTGATGCTCTGGTTACGAGGTTTCAATTAGTTGATGAAGCCGACCCATAGAGTTCCGAAGAGCAGCAGAAAAAGAAGCAGGGGAAAAAGAACCAAGTGTAGAACGAAGTGACTAGTTGCTGCTGAGCTCTAATTGGTACAGTTCGATTCCTGGATGCACTAGAGTGACTACCATGTGTCAGTTAATATTTCATAAACGTTGAATGAAAGAAAAATGATGAAAGGACGTTTCTTCAAATAATGTTTTCCTCTATGCGTCGCGAGAACGTAAGTAATTGCATAAAGACGTTTGACATACAATATTTGAGGATGTAGCACAAGAGAACTCGTTTGAGGGTGACCGTTTTCGTATGGAATGTGTCATACATCCGTAAATAGATATTCCGCACGTGTACAGACCGTGACTAGATCGTACTAAACGTTTGAAGACGATATACCATACGGATAGGTTGTAAAAGGGATGAAAGCATCGACCCCTCGATCGAGCCTGTAACCATTTCCGGTCGATTCGCACAGCTCGACGTCCAATCCGATTACAAGACAGGAAGTTGGAAATATCGTGGATGTGACCACAATTCTCTCCCTCGCTCTCTTTCTCTCTCTGCCCCCATCCCTTCTCCTCTCTGCCTCTCTTTCGAACCTGGTCCCTGGGCTGAACTGCGAACCCGATAACCCTTCATTATGTTTATACCAACTTTTACGATTATTATTATTTTTGTTTCCACGATAGCAAACGCATCGATGCAAAAATGTTCATCAGTCAGTGTTTTATCCAATTGTGTAATCGGCGTGTGCGTTAGGGCTTATAGAGGCTAAACGATGATTTTCAACCCTTAACGTTTGCCTCAACGCATAGGACGATGATTTCCAACGATTGAATAGCCGCAGATTCTCTGCCCCGTGCAGTAGAATGGACACAATGGCGAGGCGATTTTCGGCAAGCCCTTTATACACACACGTTGAGCAAAAAAAGAGGGAGAATATCGACAGTTGCAGGTCCGTTTGAAGCCGCAGAGTATATACGACCACGTTCTCCTGGGCTCGCTGCTGGGAAAACTGGTTTTCCCATGATCTTCGACACGACGCCACGATTTTTTTATGTATTTAGTATATTTTTATTATTATTTTTATTTTTAATTTCAAGCCTCTTGCGTGGATCTGGCCCGCTGCCCAAATCCTTCTTACTCCTCTGAACTATTGCGCATCATATCCTCGGAGGTACATGAGCGAGCTAAAATCCAGAGTTTTCAGATGAGGCATTGTACTTTAATCGTATACACATACCTACGTTATGTACCCTTGCTTTATCAGCTACATGACACAATAAAGCGTATTATTATAACCGTACACACCCTTCGCAGATTGTTGTAACGAATTATTAATGGAGTCTAATGAGAGAATTACCAGGCCAAGAAAAAGAGGGGAAAAATAAAGCCTCGCAAAACATATTCTCATAATACACTACAAAATCCTCTCTGCTGACGATATACCATTCCGCACCCTTCCTTCTAGGGATGAAACAATGAGCTTTTCCGTTTCAAAATTTTACACCAAAAGATTTTCGTAGAGTGGGATGGACCAGTGGGAATCCTTGGTGCTAACATTTTGTGTGATTTTTCGTGAAGGATTAACATGCGAATGCTTCTACCTAATTGTTATTTTGTACGAGATTTTCAATTCAGACTTTGAAAAAACTTGATCCCAGTAAACCTAAAAACGTGTTATAAAAATGTAATCATACATTTTTATTTCAAAAGATTTCAATGCTCGATCGATTTTTCTAAAAATCTCCATGGATTGCGGTGGAAGAATTTATCATTCCCAGCGTTGTAGGCTCTGGCTGTGAAAAACAATTGAACAATAAGCGATTTTTTGCTACTTCGTTTACTAAACATTCGAAATAATGTTCAGTATCTTGTGAATGACGAAAAATGTTTGAGAAAATTTGAGGGAATTAAAGGGTGTGCACAAAAAAATGGAGACAGAAAAGCCCATGGATGTAAAAGATTGCGAGGCAGACGTTTTGATTCTCCACCTCACATTCTCGATTTCTCCGTGTAAAAAATACGTCCGTTTCTATGTTTGTATGTTTACGAGTATATTTATGTTGGTTAATGCTGCTGAATGCATTCGTACGTACGTACGAGGGTGCAACGACGCGTTATCCCTCGACGGAATAACAATAGCCACGTTGATTTTGCATTCGTCGTTACAGAGCGATAGAAAGAGAGAATGAACAAAAAAAAAGAGAGGGAAGAAAACGAGAGGGGTTGTTATATGTATAGTTGGATGCGGTCGGTTTGACGAACCCCTTTCACGCTTTTTTCTATCTTTTATTCAATCCCTCTTACTCTAGTTGGCTGTATCGTCCTCCATTGGACTGGTTGTCGTAGCTCTATCACTGTCTCTCTATTTTTTTTTTCGTTAATGTACATTCGCGATGCGCTCTCACTCTCTCTCTCTTTCTCTCTTTCTCTTTCTCATTCTGGGACGCTTTATTATCATCCCTCGGCTATTTCCGCAACGATGTTTTGACGTAATCCCATAACGCGCGTTATTCTTGTGTAAATAGATGGGGACGTGATATAAATATATGTACAGGGGAGAATCGAGTCTTCTTTCTATTCTTGTACAGGAATTCGAGAGCGGAATCGCGAGTCACGTGACAGGAAAGTGATATAGCTTCAAGTTTTCGGTTAATTGACCCTTCCCTGCCCTTTTTCTTTCCCTTTCTCGCTCTCACTCTTTCTCTCTCTCTCTCTCTCTCTCTCTCTCTTTCTCTTTTATGCGGTTTTGGATCGTAATAGTTGCCAGCCTGTCTCAGCCACTTATTTTCTCTTCACGTATGAGCACCCTCAGCGATGCACCGGCACGCTGTGGGAAAGATCGTGGTGAGAATAGAGATGGAAGCCCATCAACTACCACCATTCCCGTCGACTTGAGTCAACCGAGAACAGAGTAACCGCAGCCATCCCCAAGTTTATCCCTTACCACATTTATCCATATAACATTTAACCTCCTTCTATAACTATACATTGTACACTTTGGCTGACCGAGCAACTTTTGGTGCCTTCGGTCACCCACCATTTAAGCTTTATTGACATATCTTTGTGCTGCAGATAAAGTTATCGCGGTGAGTTCAAAATTGTTAAAATTTGTGTGACTATTCGGTTGAAGCCTGATTATCCAACTTAAAGTGGATCGAAAATGTTGACCTTCCCAGTGCCTTTGAGTTCAATGAAATTGACCGTGATCAGAATTCACTTCGCGACGTGAATTGTAACCATCCATTTCCACATTTTTTTATTTACGTACATGTTTGGAAAACTTCTTTTTCAACTGCCATTTCGTTACTGCTGCCATTTTGACTTTCCCTTCGTCAAATGGGGCTGATTGAAACGACCTTGTAGAGGAATTTGAGATAAGCGTTAGTTTCGTTCCAGTGACGTCAATCTACTAATTGAGTTGACCAAAAGTTGTTCGAACACTGATTGGTGTTTGATCACTGTTAACAGTTGGCTTTTAAAAGTATTCACTGAATTCACTTGCGAGCAAAGTTTCGAGCGATGACCGCAATCAGTGGCTAAAAGCTAATGCAAACTAACTAAGGATACCAATGATCGATCGCGAACCAACCAGATCTTGGAAGCAACACATACTCGTTGCTTTCTGGAATCCATGCTCGTTCGAAGCTTTGGGCCTAGTTTTATTAATGCAGGAGTAATGCGAAGTAACAATGCGAAGTAAGTTCCTATTGATGTTGAACCAATTGAAAAAAAAAACACATAACTTAACCAAGGAGGTTTCTCATCATGTGTTTCTATTGAGTTTGAGTAGTTTGGAGTGTGAGGATGTTGTTTGTTTTAAAGTGAGTAGAGAGATAAGTATTTAAGCAGAAGTTTGGTGAGTGCACACGTTGTTAACCCTTGCTTTGGAAACTATGAAACGGTCCAATTAACAAACTATGAAGTTGCTATTTCTCACATAATTCGAGGAAAATGAATTAATTTCGAAAAAAAACCGGACTGAAAGCCTTCCAGCTTTCGACAGACGATATTTTCACCATAGAATAGTTAATCGTTATTTAGGACTCTCCGTAGCTGGTGATCCGTCAGCAATCCAAATCATTCTCTTTATACTCTAATCCCTTTCAACCCTGGTCTTGCCTTGGTCCTTGCGGACGCTTTTCCTGCCCAATTTCGCTCCGAATATCATCCAGCATGTAATTGAATCAAGGCGAATGTTTCGCGAGTGGAGTAACTTCTAGTTAACTTGGAACAGACGTCAAAAGACGAGGTTGTCAGAGGGACCGTGGAGGTAGGAGGCGAGTAGGGCGGCGGGAGCAAGAATAGTGAATTTGACCACAGTGATCGTTGGTCCAGCGGACACCGAAACTCAGTCAGTCGGGGTCGTCCTCAAACTCTAAAACTCCAGGGTTGATGGTGAGCGAATTTGTAGCAGAGAAAAACGTCATCACGAGTATTTGCAACGTTCGAGAATCTGATGTACACTTTAGACAAACAATTTCTATGTCTCTCACTCTCTTTCGTAATTTCCGCTCGCGTCGGTCCATCCATCGGACGATTATCATCCAAAAGTCTGTGGTATGTAACAAAAGTTCATAAACTCTCGTGTCTACAACGGAGGTCTATAAGGACGTATAATACTTATACTTCCCTCGTTTTCCTTCTCCAAAATTACCCGAATTACGTCCTTTTCACTCACAGCAGCTTATCTCGTACACAAACACGAAGGATCGCACAGCTTCCGAGGAATCCGGCGATTTACTCTCGCAGAGTGACGCAAACTCGCGAACGATCATTGTCCGATGTTGGAATTCGCAATTTGACCGTTCCATCCGTCTTTCCAAAGCGAGCTGGAAGCTACTACCTACGAAAACATGTACGTGTGTTCATTCGTCCATGTGAATGTGTATAATGCTTCGCTACCTCGTGTAATCGCTTTCGCCACAACCACCAAGAGTCCTAGACACGTTGAAGGGAGAGAGAATCTTCTCAGCCTCCTCAGAGACCCCAAACGTTCTCTTGTGCTTTGTCCAACCTGCAGCCGCACACACGTCACATCTCCGCACTACTTGTATGCACCAAACTTACCGACTACCCCGAAGCACACCAGCTCAAGAGCCGAGCATCCCTCGCCTACTTACTCTCTCTTTCTCTTTCCCTCTCTCACTGGATCTCAAAATCTTTCGACCACAACTGTGCGAATTAATGTTTATGAAAGACGATAAATCAAATTGAACTACCGAGTAAACGGGAACTTGTACGAACATAAATGTGCGTAGTCACGATCAAAATTCAATCATCGGATTTTCTTAATTCATTTCCAAGTTCATTCAATTCAATTACCTTCATATAAGTTGCCTACAAAAATACATTTCCGACCTAGGTAACGAACTTTTCATTAGTTTCCTACGTAAATTACCGTAAAATTTAATTTATTAATCAATTCATAAAAAAAAAACAACGTAATAGTAATGTGAAGTGAGTTGAAATTTTGCCCCTTTCGCGTTTCTTATATCGAACTCTTTCCTCGCTAGTAAAAAAAAAAAAACAATCGCTCTTCGGGATCCCTTAATTATACCTAAGAACGTTGTAACTCGCGTGTCGCGAGATCTCCTGATCTGGGCAATCGCAGCTCGCGCATTAACCGAACAAACAACGATTATATATTATGTGAGTATATTCGCGTGTACAGGACATTGCAAAAGTCACTACTTGATGAATTCTCAGAATAAAAATTCCCTAAAATTAGATGCAGTGGCTGCTGTCTTTCACCATCGCTGAAAGGATTTACAGTTGTCGTTTTCCTTGTGACTGACTCTTCCTCTGACCGATAGATCGACTATTAATAACAACGATGTTGAAATTTAGTAGGAAAATAAGGATGTGATTCGAAAAATTAAAAAATAACGAATGTCTCGTCAGCAGTACTCTGGAAAAATCGAAACTTTTTCTTTACAGTCTCGTATTCCAACTAGCCCCGGAGTCTCAAGCGTTAGTTTTGAAATATCTTGTACTTTACCCTCTAACGTGAATAAATAAATAAATATATATATATATATATACGTATGTATGTATTTTTGTATGTTTGCACATACATTACGGGGAGGGTTGTATGATGGATCGCCTGCCAGGCGCCTGATGGTGGTCAAGACCCGCGAGAGAGGGCACATCAACATGAGCAGCACAAGCAATAACGCTGAGAAGGAGGAACTGTGCGAACTGTTGAAAGCTGGACCGCTCTGGCGCGTATATAGTCAGGCTCTAGAGAGTTTAATCAGCGTCAATCCAGAAAACTCTCATCTCCCTACAAACCGGAAAACTTTCTTCCAACCTGTACCCCGGTGTCTCATTAAAGCGCGAGGAGAAAAAATCTTCTCCTAAGAAGGAAAACAAACACTTGGTATTTGCGGAGAAAAAATGACCCTGCAAATATGTTGAAATCAGTTTTGAATATTGATGAAGATGGTAAGTTGGTATTATTGCGATTGAAGATGAAGAAATTTCTAATCGAGAAATCAAAGCTCGTATGGCACGTTCAGCAAACACCTGGGTGGGACAAAATAGATAGAAAAAAAAAGAATAGACGAATGTTTCGAGTTAAGAGTGCATTGCCTTCCGGCTAGGAAACAGTTCCGAGTTCAGGATTCGTGCTACCAAAAGCATTTCCATCTGGCACCATCCACCGTACAAATGTACGTGTGTGTATAGATAAAAGCTCCGAAAGAGTTGGACGCCCGAGGCTTGTGTGGACACCCAGAGATCAACAAAGAGGGAGAATAAACGAGATTCGCAGAGAGCATCTGACAGATGAACGTGGAAAGGCCGGGGATTATACTGAAACGTTACCATCTACCATACGCGTAGTTTTGTACGCACTTTGTACACGGCATAAAGAGAGCCAGAGAGAGAGAGAGAGAGAGAGAGAGAGAGAGAGGAGAGAGAGAGAGAGTAAAAATACAGGGATGAAGAGAGAGTGATAGAAGGTGGACAGGGTTGAAACGGGGTAGGGGAAAATGCCCAAGTGCCTTGGGCTAATAATTCCATGATTATTTCATAAGGGTATAAAGCGGTGAGAGGAATGAAGACAGATGCAAAAGAGAGTGAGAGGGAGAGAGAGAGAGAGAGAGATTTGTGAAAGGATGATGGAAGAAGAGTGAGGGGTCCTTGAATATGTATGCATCGAAATTTATAGTCCTGGAGTGAGGGAGTGAGAGAGAAAGAGAAAGAGGGAGAGACACGATGCTCTCACTGCTTGGTAATTGTAGAGAACTTTGGAGAAAGGTTCGAGGAAGACCGGAATGTCGAGAGAACGAGGGTAACCGGTGGTGAAACCAGCGACGTCGATGGGAGATACTCTCTCCTCTCTATGTATACTTTATACATGCATATACGTTTCTGTATAAATGTATATATATATATATGTGTGTGTACTTCGTGATGAAACCAAAACATCCCTTAGGCCGGGAGGGCGTCGGGCAACCCTCAATTACGTATATCTTGCGCCTGCCGGCCGAGAGCTCTTTCACTACCCCAGAAATATATGGAAGGAGGAGAGGCAGAGAGTTTTAGCCCTTCTGCTTTCCTTCGGAAAAACAGCCAGCAGCACCAACATACGCTCTCAATGTTGTGGGCTCGCATTTCTATACAGGCCAACAACCCTCAGCATCGGAGGTTTTTTTATTTCTTTTTTGTTTTAATCTCTCTTTCTCTCTCTCTCTCGCTTTCTCTCCAATGCGCGATCCTTGAAAAAGCAACGCTATGGATCACTTCGAAGGTTTTTGTTTTGTTTTATTGTCTAGTAAAGAGGGATGCTCTACAAGTGGAATATCAAGTATACAGAAAACCTTAAAAGTCGAACTCAAGTTCCAGAGAGTAGTGGAGAAAACTTTGAACTCAAAAGTCCTGAGCCAAGGCACGGTACTCTTATGGTATTTAATGAAATTCGAGTACCAAGTTCCAGAAGTATTTCGAGTTGGCGAAGAACCAAGACCTCAGCTTCATGAAGGATCTGGTAATTGCTTTCGTATCAAAACACAATGTTATCTCGAACTTTGAATTTCGAACTTCTTTTAACTTCCTTTTTTACGATATTTCAACGCAATGGTTCCATGAATTTTTGGGAAATTTAAAACAGCTCTAAGCAGTTAAGCAAGAAAATTAAATGCCTTTCGAAGATATCACTGTGTGGTTAAGTCGCTGAAATATTCCAAATGCCTAGTTCAACTTTAGTTCATACGTAAGTAGATAGAAATTCAAAATGCAATATCGCAGTCGTATGTGGATGAAGAGAAATCGATTTCTATGAGAGATAGAGAATTCAATGCGAAGGTTGGATGAGTAGGATTGAATGACGATTATCAAACAGGTTGGAAAGCGGTTGGTACACTCTTATGTCAACGTCAACAGAGTGTTTTGAAACCGCGAGCATAGTGATAATCTAACTGATCTTCCCTTACGTTTCCTCCTTGCATAGAAAGGGACAGAAAGTGGTTAGAAGAGATGGTTAAGACTTACAGATTTCTCGAACACTATATACACAAACCTTTAGTCAGATTATTCGAAGCGACACCGCATCCAAAAGTATATAGACGAAGGCGATCTCATGCGCGCATTGGATTTGCCCTTCAATTTCTCTCCCAACCGAACGTTTCTCTTAGAAACTAAACCAAGATTTACGTATATCATCGAAAGCTACTCGTCTTTCGCACCCTGGAGATTTCCTCGTTCATAAGATACACCTTTGCAAATTGCATCACGTCTTTCTAAGCCAATTCGTCACGTAGTTTTCGACTTAACCAATGCAAATGAATACAGTCAGATTGATATTATCGTGAAATGATAATTAAGTTGGAGAATTAGTTCAATTGGAAAACACTTATCCCTACAAGGCATAAATTCTGACATGTTGTCATAAATGGAAACATATGTATAGTGATCGAGAAGGCCTTTTCGCGATATTACGAAAATCTATCGCGATGATTAATGCACGCTACGAGAGATGTAGAGTGGTTGAACTACCCCCAGAGAAAGGGCGAGTGAGAGGGAGAAGGAGGAAAGGGAAAGGGAGAGAACATCAGTCGTGAAGACCTCTCGGGCCACTAACGTCAACTCCCGACTGCTCTCTAGTAGCCAATCCATTAAAGGCACTTTATTAAATGACCAAATAATAGTATGAAATATCACACTCCTGTTTGCCCATAGACTACGCCTTTCATCCCCCACATTATTTATGTACGCTTGTAGTACAGACTGCATGAGAGTTGTCACATGATGAGGCAAGGGCTCTTTCTCTTCTGGTATTTGCCTAGGAAAAGTTACAGTTTACACAATGGGTTCAGGAACAAAATTCTATCGCGTCACAGCTACCCTCAGAATAATTGAAAACTTTAAAAACTGCATGTCATTTCTAACAGTTGAGTCATGAACGACTTACGGATATATTTGCTCGACTCAAGTTCAAAATATTAAAAATCTGACACAGCTATATACTTTCTTCGACTACGTCGAATCGCCACGAACCACCTCTTTGGCAGTGAAAGCTTTCTACTCTTGCTCAGCATAACTTCAAACTTTAGATAGGAATACATTAAAAACGGAGATCCCAGAACATCCACCTGATTCGTTATGCCTAACAATTAGTTCAACAATAAACATTGCGAGCGAGTTTTCAAGTGTCCATTTTAATCAGAGTTTCGAGTGTTCGTAATAACTTTAGTTAAACGTCCTTCCAACTGTATTCGATTCTCACGGTATAATAAGATTTGACATTTTTAAATCTCATTGTACAATTGGAAATGGGGTAGAATTCTTGTGTCCCATAATACACTGCTGCTCATTTCGTATTCAGAGCGCGTTTTTCCCAAAAAGTTTTCCCTATTTTCCCAAATGGGCTTGCAAGTCAGGAAGCTTGCACTTAACACCCTCCAGAATCTTGCAGTCTTAAGAGATAAAGGAGAAGATGCACAATTGGTGAAAGGAAGGGAGAGAGAGAGAGAGAAGAAGAATGAATGAAAGAAAAGCAACGACAGATGAGGAAATGAGATAATTCAATACGGATTTTCTGTATCAGATGTACACACGAGGGGCTGGAATGATAACTAGGTGTGCTTTTGATGATGATGTCGCGATGTAACCTATGAGGGTATCAACGATGAGAGGGATAGAGAGAATTAGAGGGAAAATAGAAAAGCCTCAGGGGGTGAAACACACTCATATGTCTATCTCCCTCTTTCTCTCTCTCTCTCTCTGTCCATCAGTCCTTCTCTCTCCATCCTCGCTCTTTCCTCTGTATGAGGGCTGCTCGGTGGCAATAAGCGCGTTTCTCGTTCACCCTGTGTCGGCCCGTTGCACCAGGTATACTTTACCGCAATTTGCATGTAACCACATATAACGACCACCGAGAATACGAGCGTGCAAGCTCTCTCTCTCTCTTTCCCTCGCTCTCTCTCTCTCTCTCTCTCTCTCTCTCGCTTTCTCTCTTTCTCTCTCTTTCTCTTGGTCTCTCAACTGCAGATTGCATAACCGCGGATACATACATTGGCACGTAACAAATGGAAGGGCTTAAAACACTCGGTTTTGCGAATTTAGATCATGGCGGTCGAGCCTTCTGCAAGCTTCTATTCTATGTTACATACACATGTGTTTCACAGAATGCAAAAACGATAAAACCGTGCTCTCCACACTCTGTTTGAGGGCCTATCTACTTTGGAAAATGTTGCGTGGGTAAATAACATCGAAAAAAAAATACACTCGTACAACGTATACACATGTATATTAATTCACTTTATTATTCCTGAAGCAGAATAATATATGCAACGAAGAATATACTGTTAAAGTGGTATTTCGAAATATTTATACATATATGTACATATTTTTTTAACACGTTTACACACATCCTTGATGATCTAACTTAATTTCTTCGTTGAAATGAAACTCCAAGACTATCTCGTTCTCATTACAACTCATGGCTTATTGAAACGATGGGGATGCCATAGTTCTCCTTTTTTTCATTCCTCACAGACTTTTAAAGCTCCCTTGAGTAATTTAATTTACCACTTAGTTTGTGGCTTTTTAGCATTTCTGGAATTTTAGATAACGCAACCCCGAAAGGGACTTCATCATTTTACATGATATCATTTTTCACGAAACAGCGAACCAGCTTTTTGTTTGTCATGAAAAAGGCTTTTTGTGAATTTTTGAAAATCGCGTTATAGACCGACGTACAACGTGTGTAACACGTGAAGAATATTGCAAACGGGCAAAAACATTGGTTATGTAGTGCATGAGGTAAAATAATGCTCGTAGAAGCGATTTCGACGAAATTTAGTTGTCACGAAAGCACGGAAAAATTGTCGGAACTCACGACACTGTTTTTCACGGTATTGAAAAATGAGCTTCATTTAAATACACAAAAAGAGAGAATTTTCATAGGCTGTCAATCGGATAAGTTTGAAAAAAAAAAACGATTACACCTGTTTCAGTGAAAATTGTTAACAATTTTTATTTTACAAAATTAATCAAATCTAATTGCTTTTCGGTTCGTTGATGTCAAGTGGATCGTCGACTTTATACGACTTTTTTTTACGTATCATTTCGCAGAAACAGAAATACTGCACGGTTCTTATTCAGAAAATACAATTTACATGGATATCACTTCAAATAGAATAATTTCACCCAGAATTTAAACAGAAACGAATAAAACCACATTTTTAACCCGTTTTCTAGACATTTCATGTTGAATAAACTACTTCAACTTTGAGCTCGAATATCTCAACATCCTCAGGTCAAAGTATCTCTTTAATTGAAAAAAAAATGTACTGTACCTTCCTTTGCAAAGTCTAATACTTTCACCTCGAAAAGTAGTAAAAGAACTAACGTACATTCTTGAACGTAAAGTTTCGTTCAGTAGTAGTGAGTGGCGGTTCCACCACCTTTACACCCCCAATTCTCCATACCATTTTCTACAACCTGTGCCTTATTTTCTTCGCTGTATTCCCTGTAAATGTATGTGTTAACTTTCTTTCTTTTGTTCACAGAACCTGTACTTATTTATTTTCTTATGGTCTCAATTCCCCTTTTCTTCACATTTCCATAACTTATTATTATCTAATTTTCCTAGTATTCCTTAGTGTATCAGTATTTTAGTATTTCTTCTATTTGGAATTCTTTTTTCCCCCCTCTACTATATTTTTTGATAGTGTTACTATTTTTAGTATTTATCGTCAACTTCTTACGTATCATTTGCATTATTAAAAAGTTCGCATACAGATTCCACCGCAGCTTTCCATATCACCAGTTTCCAATCGTTCGATCATTTTGATGTTACGTCATTCAACACGTATTATGGCACGTCCATCAGCCATTTTTTGCGGCCCTTCATGACATCCTTCTTGTGATCAATACTTCTCAAAATATATCAAATAAATTTTTATGATTAACAGAATATTCGTGGAAGGAAAATTTAATAATTATGATGGATATCCAAGATTTTTTTCATCAAAGAGGTTTCAATGTCTGTCATTGAATCGCCAGTTTTTTCTGGAGAGAAAAATTCGTTCTCTTTGGTCCATCAAATAAAAGTATTCTTCCTTTCGTGGTCCAAGATTTTGTATAAGGGACGATATGGATTTTATTGTAAGATAAATATTACATGAGTATCTCCATCGAGCAATTTCTCCTCTTGCTATCTATACTTTCGGGAGCACTTAAGTTTGCCTTTGTGGCTCCGAAATTGCTTCAGTTCGGTATCTCGTGGTGTAAACAAGGGGTGGCTCAGATTGCAAGTCATTCATGGCAAAGGCTCAGTCTCCCCGAGCACGTACACCATGGGCATAGATAAAAACAAGATGAAAGTGGATATATTCTCGTAACGCTGGCCTGACACTAAAAAAAAAGCAAAAAGCGACGAGAAAAGAGATTTTTTCATCAGAATTATTAGTCGTAATCAAATTGATAGTCTATAACCAAAAAAGAGAATTGTATGTTTATTTTTTCGTACAGAATTCCCATTGAAAAACGTCCCTAATGACAATCACTTCTGAAAGTTGTTTAACGAAACCTACTGATGAGTTTTTTCGTCGAGAGAAAATATTGGAAGAAGTGAAAATTGCCAGTTTCTGATGCAAAGAAATGTTCCTGAATAAGAAGATCATAAATAATGTCTCATGCGGAAACGAAATACGGGAAAAAAGTGTCAAAAAATTTGACAAATTTATTTTCCTCCTCGTGTACTGCTTGGACTACAAATTTCGTTGTACGATACTTGAATCCTTCATGAAAAGTGTATTGTCTTGTTGTCTATACTACTCCGTATACGTACATGTACATATACTCTTTTTCGTATATGCTTTGTATATAAATGGGACATACATGGCGCAGAGAGGCGCGTGCGAAATAAAAGAGGGTTGTGTGTTTCACCATTCAGGGAAGCTTTTGGTCTCTATCTGCATTTGTAGGGCAGGGAAAAAGAGGGAGGAAGAGCTGGGAGAGAAGCTTCTGGGTATAACCGAGTTTGGCTTTTAGAGAGCTCGACTTCTGGGTGAGAGTTTTGCAGGAGGGAGTTGAGAGGAGAGAGAAGTTATATGGCAAGGCGCCTGGTCGTCCGGCTGCGAGTTCAGGGGCTGAATAAAGTATTAGACGCTGGTGCACGACCGGACCAACCAGAGGGAGAAAAAAAGTAGCGCCGAGAGGGCGCTCGTGTTGGATGACACGAAGAGTTTGAGACAAGAAGGAAACCGGAAGTAGAGCAAAGGACCTACTCAAAACTATATCTACACTTCCGTATACTTTCTTGCGTTCCTCATCCTTTCTCATACCCGCCCTGCTTTGTCTCTCTTTCTCTCCTCTGGTCTCTTAACCCCTAGGATATTCGTCTCTCATTCACGACCCTCCTCGTAAACTTACTTTCCCTAACTCTCGCTTTACTTCAAAACATTTCGCACGGTTTTATCCTTGCGGTGTATAGCGAACTTTCTCAGTGGGGGTGAAAATTAAATTTTCACTGACGAAAATGTAATCGGTCTCATTGGCATGTTGCAGGAGCAACGATCATGTGATCCGCGAGTTTTGCACAAGACCATGTGAATCTAATTTATTTTTCCACGATTGACTAACACCGGCGGAGAAATTACCTCATCGGTATAGATTCAAGAATTGCTTCCGTCTAGATAAATTCACTTTGGGATTTGCCTTCCGGGAAAAAGGAAGACGCGCTTAAATTCTTCCCGCTGCTAATCATTTTCAAACCCCTTTCACCTTCTTTTTTCCCCATGAACTGCATTCGCTGACGCGCTCTGGCTTTCCAACTATTTCTCCCCGTTTTTCACACCTCGAAGGAAGCTTCAATTTGATCCCCGGAATTTCAAGACGATAAAGAGAAAAATCGATTATTGAGCGGGAGGGTAGTTCGAAGATCATCCACCAAACGGAAAAAAAGTTTGAGCGGAAGAAAAAAAAAAAACAAACAAACGCAAGAGAAGAAAAAAGTGTGAAGAATGCCAAGAATGCAACAAGAGAATGAGCCGTATTGAAAAATTTTCTCATCATCAATGTTTGCTTATATCGTTAGAGATACAACTATTTGAAAAATCCGTCAGCGTACATCGCGTAAATTATACTCTGTAAACAAAACCTTTGAAAATGCTTCATTAATCATTCTGTTGCTTGAGGCACCCAAATTACTTCGCTGATAAATGAAAAAGTGATCGAGCACAATGAAACGATTGTTTTTTTCTTAATTAACTATTTCCATCTTCATCAAGATTTTTTGTAAAGAGTAAATTCGTAAACTTTGTCACGATAAATAGCAAGAATGTAGGTCCCCTGCACCGGTCTAACCCCTGCGAGGTCAGTGGGATGAAATACACGTAACGAGTGAAAGAATAAAAAAAGCTGCAAAAATGTCTGCACCACAGCAATGTAAACTGTATACTATAATTTACTGTATTGTAGAGAGCTTGCCGTATTAAAGCCAAAAGCCTCGAGAAAGGGGCACGTATACCATAGACTTGTGGCACATAATTATCATGAGGCAGTAGGAGAGCAGCTATTAACGTAATTACATGGAACGTAAGTGCCTCTCTGTACTATATGCATAAATGTGTGTGCATATAATGCATATTATTTATATATGTAGAATATCGTAGATTATTAGAAAGACGGATGGGGAGAGTAAGAACTTGATGAAGTAAATGACTAGTGCATTTTGTTGTTTAATAGCAAGTCATGATTGAAGAATTAAGAATAAAAATGGAAGTAGAGAAAATGAAGTAATACAAAAAAATAGAATTTGAAAGAAGTCTTTATTTCAAATTTCCGTCAAAATTCAAAATACCATGTTGGATTTTCACAACTGAACGTACGAGACCAACAATTCAATAGGAATAGAGAAGTTATCTACGTGGAATGAAAATGTCGAACAATAGAATGAGAGTTTCCTTCATTACCAGGTATTCCTGTACGAGATAGCAACGAAGCTTTGTTTCCAGCGACTATTATATCAGCGGGAACTCGAGACGATAGTGAATATCAGTGGAGCTTGAATCGTCGTTTTTCTTTCGCTGGATATTGAGTTATTTTCTTTTATTTTCAAATTACCTCGAAGCGAGTAACGAATATGGGGGTTGAAGCGACCACACGCGAGCAGGTAACCGCTGCTCGAATCATTAGCGTAATGACGCCGGTCAATTGCCAATGGCGCAATAGAATGAGAGAGAAGGAGAAAATATTTGTTTATCCAATGAGTATCAAATGGACCACGGCGTTGGCTTCCCTTTATCTTGGTACAAAACAAAATTATTGAACGTCATGATACATCAGCTTAAAAAAGGGGTTGTATTTGGGCGCGTGCGATATACGCTCATTTCAAGGGGTTGATGAGTAAAGCCAGATATAGATAGAAAGCGAGGGAAAAAAAAGCATCTTCAATGTAAGAACGTATTTATGTATGTGTGGATTTATTCAACTGTTTTAGGTATACATCGAACTTAAGCAAACAAAAGGGCAAGTTTCAAGCCCTGGAATGATGAGGGCTGCGTCCGTTTGTTTGCTACTGGTCGTCGATGTTGAAGCGTGGGAGGAGATGGAGAAAGTGAGAGTTATAGTCGTTAGAGTGTACGGGGGTAAAACGAAATTGGAGCCAGTGACTGTGAAAATTTGTGAGGCTGGATTTGCACGATGAGGAACAGTTTGACGGAGGGTGCGCGATGACGAGCAAGAGGATGCATTGGAAGTTTGTCGTTGTATATAGAAAGTTCGGGGTAGGCTTGCGCGGGTGCACCAGAGAGAGTAGCAATCCCCCAACAAGACGAGAGGGTACTTTTCTCACCCTCGTGTATAGCCGGTAGGCGTGTCCCTATATTAGGTTTTAATCATTCAGGGGGGATGAAATTTTAGGGACGTAGGCGTGGTAGTCTGCTTCCCTGCCGGCTACACCCCTTCCTGCTCCTCTTCCCATCGTTTTCGCAGGTTTGCGACCTTGCAATCGTCCCTCCTGATAAGCTGTCTGCGATGCTCTACGGGGAACTCCGAGATTTGGCGGTGCTTTGCACACCTACGAGCAAGTTGTTCGTCCTTTAACCACCAGGGAAAAAGAATTGGGGCGAGGGAAAGCTTCTGGGAGTATTAAGCTTCGCGATGAAGTTATTCTTTGGGGTGAAAAAAGGGAATTCAAGACGCAAGGGTGAGGGAAGAAATGAGGCTGGCTACCTAAATCTTTCTATCCGATTCGCTGAAATTTCCGACCCTCCTTGCTTCCGCAATTCAATTCGTCACTTTCGTCCTCGTTCTCCTTTCGGGCAATCGCTGTCGTCTGAAGCACGAATATTTTTTTCTATTAGGCTAAGCAATATAAACAGCTAAGATTACTGAGTCACTTGTAGAAATAGTCAATTCCATTGAAAAAACACTTGAGTCGATAGCGATATCGTTTTTATTAATTGATTTATATCGTCCTCATCATTTTGGAAGAATGATTTCAATATCGAATTTGACGGGTTTTTAATACATGACTACGTTTCAATCTTGCTGCAATCTCTCTAACGAGGACAAAACCGCGGAACCCGCTCAACTAATTGAGAAGATATTCGTATCTGAAGATTCCAACGTCAACAGGGTTCGCTCTACGAGGGTTATCCAATATATCTCGATATGAGATTTTGTGGGTTTTCGTGCGGTGTTGTCGGAAAAACAATTTGTTAAGGTTTTCGAAAGAGAACGAGAGGCTGGAGCTGTGAGCATGTGGTGGCGTGGCGAGAACCGCATAGTGATGGAAAAGCATCGCGCATTCTGCTTCTCCCAATCGCAACCAGGAAATCAACCAACAGCCCTGTACGTACTCACTTCCGCGTTTTACCTCCTCTCAACCCCTTTTTCCAACTCTCTCGGTTACATTGACGTCGAGCAGACGTCACGAAGCTTTTCACCATACTTCCTATATATATTTATAAACAACTGTGTATGTTGTTAGTGTGTTTCTACCTCATCGCTGGACTCGAGAGTCACTCTGGCGCCCATTCTCGAAACATCCACTCGTTTTTGTTTTCACTAGTTCTACGTTCTCTACCACTTCGTTTTCACCAATACATATATACCTTGATAATACATATATAACGAGCGCAAGCGGGAGAGAGAAGAGAGTGACGCCAACTCCATTCAACCCCCTGTACACCCACCTCCCTCCCCGCAACCGGTTTCAACCCCCACGGCTATACCTGGCTTTTGAAAACTGTACTTTTCCTCTCAACCTTCCCTTCATCCACCTGCTACATCCACGTACATTTTCCGCTTATTCCTCCCTTCGTTTTCACCCTTTCCACTAAACTCCCGATTTGGCTTCATCGCAATCGCAACCCCGAGCGTACGTTGTACACTGGAAACTTCCGGCTCCCTCGAGCTTTCATGAAAAAAATCTCCATCACCGAATATTACTGCCGACGAATCGGAACTGCCTACCTTTCATTTTTTCCCAGTGACGATTTGCGATTCGATAAATTAAACGGGTCAGCGAGGAAAAAAATGTGATTTTGAAAGGTTCCACTATTTTAGCGGCACTTTATTTTACGAAACATTTTTTTAACTCACTCGCGTAGAAAATTCGATTACTACGCGGTCATGGGACGATTCTTTTTTTTTATTTCATTTATCCATCAAGTTTTTCCATTATTTCTTTATGAACGGAATTTTAAACTCATGAATGGCGTCACAGCCTTTGCGGAATTCTCACATTTCGTGCTATCGTTTACCACTTGGAATTAAAGCTCAACTTGCTAGAGTTGTTTCGTGATTGATGGATTCTTCTATTTTTTTAAATTGATAAACGAATGATGCATTTTCCCGAATCCAATTCCTGCTTTTCAACGCACGGCAAACATTTTTATTGAAGATTGTTTTTTACGGGTTGGAATAAATATTTTTTGTGAGTAATAAAAGAATTTTCTCAGCTTATTTTGTAATCCGAATACTACCGCGAGTGTCCGCGAGCAAGAATTTCACACTTCAAAAAATCGAGAAAATCTGCTCAAAAATGTTTTCACTGTTTTTTTTTCGCAGATCTGTAGTTATTAACAAACTGAAGATATATTTTATATGATCAGTAAATAATAAAAACTACGGACCCAGCGTGGTGTTATGAAAATTTTCAATTCCCGATTCTTCGAATGGGAAATAAAATATTGCAAACAAACCCAAACATTTTATCCGAAGCAGAAATTTCGAAGATATATCTATCACTACGTTTTATCCGTAACATATAATATCGATGGGTTGAAAAAAGCGGAATCCGCAAAAAAAAAAAAAAAAAAAAACAAACGAAGTGCTTTCATAATTTTTTAATGAACTTTTTATGACTTCATAGCAGTGTAAAAAGTACGATTAATTTTAATGTTTAAACACCGAATGTTCCACAAGTGACAAACGTAGTGATAAACTGTCGATAAAATAGTTAAAATCTTTATGAAAACCTACCAAAGCCTCCGGAAGGAAAATGCTTTTATTCCGTTTGTAATATACAGTAAAAAAAATGATTGCTCTCCACTTGAAACCCCGTTAATGGTGTTTCGTCATATTGTTTTCGATGGCGAGTCCGAAGTACGTATAAAACAAACATATAACATGAAGGACGATATGTTCACCTGCTCTCGGCGTTACACACAATACCTCGAATGCTGTGTAGCATTGCGTCTCGTTTCTCTTTCTGAATTTTTCTTTTCCTCCTGCTCCTCCTTCTACTCCGCTTTGTGCCATATGTACTGTTTTCCACGAAGGATATCCTGTCCCGAGAGTTCGCCACTTTATTCCCATCATCGCAAGAGCGAGCGCACATGAGGTGCAGCAGGAAAAAAAGATACAGTAAAACAAGAGAAAAAAAAGGATAAAAAAATGAGGGTTGTACGTAGCTCCTATGGGAAAACGGGAGATGCACTGAACGTGCGCTTCGAGAGAGACAAGAGGAGCACATGACACCGAGCGTTATGCCGGGCGAGCATGAAATCGTATATCCAATCCGTCTCTCGTAACCCCAAGGGTGATACGGAAGCGTCACAAAAAATTATCACCTACAACGTTATTTGGTCAGATAAAAGCGCGAAACAAAATAAAACGAAGCTATATATAAATAAAAGAAGAAAACAGAAGGCTGGACCCTCGTATTCGTGCATCTTCGATGCAATTGCTCTTTCATCATTACGTTATCTCTTCCGTAGATGAAGAACGTATTCTCGAGGGATATCAATGACGAAGCACATTCCAAATTGATTCTGATTGTGGGACAAGATTGTATTTTGAATAAATGATTATTTCACGAGGATTTTTTATTGCTACTTTACGCTCTGGAGATTTTTGCCCCTCCCTGTATCTACCTCGCCTATGACACCATTTTTCTCTCTGTTTTTTTTCCTCCCTCCGAGGGCAAACCACATTTTCTGCCTCTGCAGTTTGCCGCGACAATCTCGGCTCTAGAGTTGTGCATATTTCATATTTTCGACGATTTCCTCGTGCCCGTATGGCCACCCCGAAGAAAAATGTCCCTCCGGGCCTCTATATTCGTCGTGGGGCGTGTACATCTCGTCCGGAAAATTGAAAGAGAACCACCAGCCACCCTCTCGTCTTGTGTCCACGAGATATTATATATACATATATATTTATAATAAAAAAAGAAGAGCTGTAGAGACTTGAGACGATTCACGGAACGAGACGACGACCCTTTGAAGGAAAATAAAATAAAAGCGAATCTTTCCGTTTCTCACTTTCTTCATTCTAGAAAGACACAACACAACCCCTACATTGAAAGACTATATATATGTTTTTTTCACCCCAAAAGATATTCTGAGCTGCAGTATTTATTTATAAAGAATCAACATATACGTACAAACTTTACTTTCAACATACCGTTCATTTACTCGATTTCTTTAATCCTTTTCTCAAGCGACACAATTTACAGAATCCTAATGTGATTCCGAGGAAAGCTCTCTGTACCGTGTCGACGACCTTTTCGTTCTGTTCGCATAACAATCTTTTTTTTTCTCTTGGGACACTTTGCTGTGCGTAAACACAGGACGAAAGCCAAGAGCGCTGAGGGATAAGAAGCAAGAAAAAGAAATAATGTCCAGTTAAGTACTGAAACAAAACGCATCCAGAGAGACGCCAGGGTATTGACGAAAAAGCAAGAAAAAAAAAAAACAAATTTTATCCGACGTCCAAACACTGCACAGCACGGAAAAATATCGAGACTACTGCGAACAATATCGCTTGCTACGAAACATAAAACATTATTGAATATTTTTATTTTTATTTTTAATATTAAACATCGCAATATGCAGCGGACTAAACGGAACAAAGAGAATTATACACAACGATAAAACTTCAAATAAAGTTGAAAACACACACAGAACTCTTTCCATCTGTTACCAAAATGAGAATAAATGCAATATAAATGCAACGTGAAAAATAAAATAGTAAAAATTTAATATGACGAACCTGTGGAAGGTTGCTAACGATTCTCTGACCTCGACAGGCGTCACAAAACCCTGGGACCGAAATTAGCTTGTTTTATGGATTTACGCTCTCTGTGTATGAACATTCATGAATCGCACTTACTGTGCTCCCTTGACGTTTGGTCGTCCTGAAGAGCAAATAAACGATGTTGGACTGGAGAGAAATTTTTCGATCTCCTTCGCAATATGTGCAGTATTTTTCATTTCTCTGTTTAGTTAAAAAAAAAAAAAAAAAACCCCACCATCGAGTTTACACAAAGTGTATCGAAAGAGTTAAAAAACGATGATATGTGAAAAGCTTGGAAGATGGAAGGAAGAAGCGAAAATAGAAGAGGGAAAGATCGATGAGTGCGACGGGGTTTTGTAAGCTTTTACTTGGTACATAGGTCCAATACATCCGTCTTATTTTGGAGGGTTGAGGACTGGTCATACTCGGGATCATGGTCCCTCGTTTTCTCTCCTTTTTCTTTTTGTTACATTTCTTTCTTTCGGCCTTTTTCCTCTTTTGTTCGTGTAGTGGAAACGTGGTCGACACGATCGCATGAATATCTGAAGTCCTCGGGGGAACGCCCGAGGTATTTTAGAACCAGGGGGCTTCAAGACTTGCCAGAGAAAGAGACAGGGAGCGAGAGGGAGCTTGTAGTATGAACTTTAGCGGGGAACTTGGTCGGCTTACGGAATGAACTGGTCCACAGCGGACTTACATATCTGTATTAAATATGAGTCTGTATACATTATATGCCAGGAATATGCTACATTATTCTGGGCTCGTTGCAGCGCAATATATTATTAAACAATTAATTAAAATAACAGCGAGAACAACTGTCGCGACAGACTTTTACGGGTACATGGGTCACCACTCGATCTCGACTAGTTCTCTTCAACGATTAATCTTCGTCCATTAATCTTCTTATACCATTTTAATTCAAAAGTTTTCTTCAATAAAAATGATGAAACTGAGGATAAATAAATTTGGAAAAATAAAACAAGTGTATCCCTTTGAGGGATGTAGGAACGAAGTAAAAAGTAACGTGGCAATTAGTCTGGGAGAATAGATTGGAAATGAGAGAGGCGAATATTTGAGGCGGAAACTGCATCGAGAGCTAGAACGAACGGATCAGCAACGACAATATTTGCAATCTAGAAAAGTGGCGAACAAACAGGAAACAGACTAACCACTAGCATGTAAAAAGAAAAACTCCTACAAAGTGTAAAAACTCGCCGGGTTTTGGTACCGAATCGATCCGATATCCTATCGATTTATGGAGTGAAAAAGGAAACCCCCTCAGCAAAAAGAAAATTACGACCAGAGAATTCAAATTCTTCGATGTACACAGCGTTATAATTCTTCACTTTGTTTGATTTACCATAAATCAGACTAACTACGAGGTTAGACTATTCGGAGGGAGACGATAAGAGAGGTTTTACTGTGGTACATGGCGTAAGCTTATTATCGCTCTCTCTCAGTTCCCCTCTCTCTCTCTCTCGCTCTCTTTGTCTCAATGAGCCAGCGAAGGCGCATTGCACTTAATTAGCACACGTACGTTAATCACCAGGTAATTGGCTAGCCAAGAATTATTGCTGACTAGAGCAATGACCGCTTGGAACACCATACTAGGTCGTGCCAAGTGTCTCTCCTCACATTAATCGCATTACAGGAGAATTCAATGAAAAATATTCACAAGTTTAATCATTATAACACTGTTGAAACCCTTCACATTTTTGTAATCAAATAACAAAGGACACTAAAATATAATCAAGATCTTTGTGCAAAATCGATCCCGATGGGACGAATTGCAAATACTAATTAAAGTTGTTCCCCGGTTTAAAAAGTCAAGCCTTTAAAATGAGATAATTTTTATTCACATAAAGAATCAAGTGTTTTAATTAAATATCTCTTCGAACAAAAGCTAATCCGGAGCTTTTGGATTGAGCTCATACTTAAAAAATGTTTAAAAAACATTCCGTAATATTTACAATATTTTCGTGATCTTTCGTGTTGCAGACAACAAGCTGATATGCGACTGCAAACTTGCTTGGATATGGGGCTTGAGAAACGAGACGAAAAATCTTAAGCTACGGGATTCCCTGGAGGTGTTAACCTGCTTCATGGAGACAAAGAACGCGACTGTCGCCCTGAACGAGGAAGCAGAGAGAAATCGAGCACTCGAAATCGCACGTAATCAAGGTGAGAAACGTGGTGTATTTATTTTTTTCTCTACATCTTTTTGTTCTATATGCTTCTTTCTCACTCGTGTATAAACTTTCAAAGTTTCCTTCACTGCGAGCTTATCTGCAGAGACTTATATTCGTGTACACACCATACTTTTTCTTTATCTCTTTTTCATATCTCTCTCACTTTTCTTCCTCTTCCCACATGCTTCAGTGAAAAGAAAAATATTCTCAGATACAAGCTTTCGTCCTTTCAATTCCTTTTCCTTTTAAGAGCAACGTACTCAGACCTTTTTTTCTTTCAGAACAATACGGATCTGACAAATCGAGGCTTACCCAAGACTCTGCCAACTACATGGACGACGGGGCGGATTACGAAGAGTACGATCTCTACGACTCGCCCAATCCAGAGACAGGCTCGAGGGTAATCATTTAACCATAAATTCCAATAAATTAACATACGAAATAAAAAATCGTCTAGTAAAAACGATAAAATCGATACAAAAAAAACGTGTTATGAACCAACGGATTAAAAAAGCCTTCAGGCGATACAAAACAAATTGACGTGAAACTCCATCAATGAATTATTTCGTTTTACTACACCAACTGAAGCCACATTTTGACGTGAAATATGTTTAAAAAAACCATCGAATATCGAACTCGAAAGCTTTTTACTAATTTATTAGGAACAAAGTGACGTTTCGACGAAATCCTCAATAAGTCCGTAAAACAGTGGAGGTCGTTGTAAATACTGACTTTTATTATCGACACGATTGAAATCACATTTACGCTCGAATTTCATCTTTCCGAACTTCAATCTAATATTTAGCTTCTACAGATGGAATAAATATTTCATGAAAACACGAACTGTTTGCCCGTGAAATAGAATTTGCTTCGTAAAATCGTTCGAGCAGATCAAAGAGAACGTAAAACTTTATTTCATCACCAAATTCATCTGGAATGGCTTTTTGTTGATTAAAAATTCTTTACCTGGACACCTCGAGTCCAAAGCCACCTTTGTGCTCAAAACCGAGAAGAACCATTTAGTTTGTCGTAAAGTTGAATTTTCTTTCTAGAGATAAAATCATACTAAAACTTTTTCATGTTTTTGAGCCTCGAGTACTACCAGGGGTCATTTTGACCCAAACTTAAATTGATCTTCGCTGCAAAAATCACTTTTTCATGCACTTTTTTCAAAAACTTTAGCAACAACATTGGAACCAATCGTTCGATGATATTGAGTCTTATACACTTCACTTACTAAGGCGTCGTACGCTTGTTTAAATAAAAATATCTAAAAAATATCCATTCTGCTGCGAGTTACGAGCCCGAAAAGTGCCTTGGCTCAGGTTGACCTGGTGTAGAAACGTCGTGGTCCAAAGAATAACACTTGACGATTGTTATAAAATAATTTTTTATATGTTCAAAGGTCGAAGTGATCGAAGGAAAGATTGGCGTGATGAAACATTTGTTCGAGTTGAAGTTGGAGGAGCTGCCTTGTCCGGAGCCATCGAGGGAGGATTTAATGGCATCGGAGCAGCCATCGAGTCGTCACGGGCACGCTCAGATCGGTTCATCAGGAACGAGGGCCACGTTATCATTAACAAAATTCAGTATAATTATAAGTCAATGTGTGCTCAGTTTTGCATTTCTCTTCGACGAGTTGTTTTTCACGTAGAAAAATATAGAGCGAATGAGCTAAAAGAGTCTCAATATGCATCCCTCTCGTCCCCGGATTATTGTGAGCAAAAAAGCGACAAACAAGCAATTGTGTGACAAAAAAAGGAGAAGCAGAAAAAAGTATTGACGCACCAGTGATCTTTTCGTGCTACTCGCGCGACCAAAACGCACAAAATCATCGACGAGCAAACTTAAAAAAACAAAAAACAAAAAAAAATTGAACAATATTGCACGCGAGTTCGCTGGATTAAAATAAAAATGATAACAAGAACGAACAGCGAGATATGATTTAAAAAAAGCCATACTGCAAACTAAAAACCTTTTTTTTCTCTTCTTTCATTGAAAAGAAAAAGAGTCTAAGAAATTTATCTCGTGTTTACTGTGAAGATATAAGAATAATACAAAGTTGGCGGATCGACGTTATGCATTAAGAATTAAATATTAATTAATAAATCATAGATTTTAACTTTAAGAGTAGAAAAGAAATAACAAATAAAAATGTTTCTCGCCATTTACACTAAAACACACGCGTATACACAATTCATATGTATATCTATGTTATACATATATTTATATGTTTACATATTTGTATATGTATACATGTGTATAGTCATATTGTACATCAAAAACGTATGCTGCCCTCTCGTCGTACCTTTCTTTCGTTCGATAGATTTTTTCGTGTTATACCTGTCAAAATAATAAATATATGAATGCACATAAAACTTGTCCCCAAAATCGCGTCCAAATGATCTGAGACAGTGTAGGAAAATAATCAAAACTGATAAATCACCGTTACAACAATAGAAATTGAGGAAATTTTTGAATTTTGTCATTTTTACTGAGCAAAACGTAAATTTTTATGGAAATGAACTGAAATCTATTGTAATGAACAGAATTATACGTTTATTTGACGAAAATCTACATTTCGCTCAGTATCAATTACAAAAAATTGAAGGTTGTTCCGCATTTCTATTGCTGTCACAGTTTTTTTAAGTTTTTATTCTCCCCGCGCGAGATTACAAAATTCTGAGGTACAGGGCGAGAGTAATATCAAAAATTACCATTCTCCGGAACGTTATCGTCCTTCTGAGACTTCTTGGCAAAAAAATTGCAATTTTTCATCCGAAGTTGAGACACAAATTTCGGATTCTTTGCCATTTTCAACGAAAGTTACTGTCTTTTTGATTAAGAGTCTCTGAGAGACGATACGGTGCCAAGTAACTGTTGGAGTCATTTTAACATTTTATTTCTCTCCCTGAGAAAACTCTTTAACCTGAATTTCCTTCGATCAACTAATGATGAGACGTTACTCAATTATCGATTCGATAAGCCGATAATGAACACACGTTTCATCGATGTCAAGAAGAAGAATGTTAAGAACAAAAGTTCTTCAAATTTGTGGGATTGTGTCTCGGAATTTCGGACGCGAATTTCGAGATATTCAGTATATTACGTGGATTTCGATCCGTCAATGGGAAAAAAAATCGTATACATATATATAAGTCGCGTTACCTATCACATAAGACAATCCAGAGTTAAGAGTCGAATCGCACGAGACTAATGTGAATTCATTTAAGATTTAAGATGACTGATCCTGAAGAATATTATACCAATTAATATTGACAGAACTCATTGTCTCGAGTTATTCGAATAGATGTATTGAAAGAATGGCGAAATTTAATTCATCTTTTAAGCTCATAAACAGAGCACGAAAAAATCAATCTTTGAAAAGAAAAAAAATAATTTAAAAGAAGGTTAAAAAATATGAAAAATATTTGATATTAGATAATAACGAGAGAAAAGAAAAAACAACAAAAAAAAAAAAACATGTGTCATTGTATTATAAATACCAAATATCACGCACCATAATGCTGTATGTTTTTGATATTTTGTATCGCTTTTTACACAACGTTTAGTAGTTTTTCTTTTTTTTTTTTAGTATTTTTATTTTGACTATTTATAGTGCCATTTTAATGATTTTCTTAGGCTAATTTATCTTAGAATTAAAAACAAATCTCATTATTTATGCCTTGCGGTTAATGATTTAAAAATATGTAGTGTACATTATTGATACGATCATTGTGTAATAAGGCTTTTGAAGGTCCATCGATCTTTCTCGTGCTCTGCTCTCTCTTCCTCCTCCTCGTTCTCCCTGTCACTCGTACCATTTATTCATAAATCAACAATTTTCTCATTAATAATTATTCAATCAGTTTTTGATACATTTGGTATTTTATTATAAGAAAAAGTACTGAGTCGACGATATGAAGTTTGTTGAGAATTCAAAATTTCATCGATTATCTATTCCAATATACACGTAGTTTTCGTGACGAAGGGAAAAAGACGAGGAAGGGTCACATAAAGTACGTTTTTCCTATCACGAAACGTCGTCCTTTCACGAGGTTAAATCCCTCCTTTTCTCGCCTCATGAGAAACTGCTCTAGAGAATTAACAAAAGAAAAAGGAAAAAAAAAGCCAATGAAAAAGACTGGACGCATCGTTCCAAAGAAAGCACACGGAGCTACGTAAACCAATGCGATAATTTATAACTATACGATTAATTGATTATCATACCATTGTAATATTTTGTCATTATTATGATTAATCATAGAAAGCGGAAGTAATCGATTGTCACAGCTATAACATGTATTATATATGTTCGTTTTTTAAGAATTAGCGTTTAAACTGATAATAATTGATAAATAAATCGATGGGAGGTTCTACCCAAAGTATTCAATCAATTATTTCGTCTCTCCTGTTTCGCCGATCATCCAATTATTCTCCTTCAATGAAATTTCTGTATTTATATATTTTCGTACGGCATGAATGCCAGACAAAATATTATCAACACGCTGTATATGTATATGAGATATTTTGTCTGGCGTTTTTTGTCCTTCGCGTCGGAAAGAAATTTATCAGAGGAAGAAACGACGCAACAGGTCGTCGTTTAATATCTGTAGTGCCAGACTCCTGTTCGGGCTACTATCCCTCTCCTTTCTCTCTCTCTCTCTCTCTCTCGCTCTCTTTCTCTCTCGTTCTGGTTCTCCCGTTGCCAAAGCACTTTGCAACCCACTCCGAACGCGAAGCAGAGACGAGGCCACCGGGAAAGGGGATGCAGCAGAAGGTTATAGGTGTGATAACAACCTGCAAAGTTCACGCGGTTTGCCTCGTGTGTTTTCAACTATTCTTCTCACTTCTGGCCAGAGATAACCAATTGTCAAATAACTTGTTCAACCCAATTTTATCATTAATCTAGAAAGTTTAATATCAAATATTTCGCAAAGGATCATTTCTCTAATGAATTCATTAAAAAAAAAAAAAAAACGTCGCTGGTTTCACGTATTATTAATATTCGCCCCTAACGTGCACTCCACGCGCAAATGTTATCGACAATAAATTTACGAAAAGGTATCAATTCGTCGAATTTATCGATGCAAATATTCAAGGAGAATAAGTGTTGCATTTTTTTTTTTCCAGCGTCCTAATTATTTAGTGCTTCGAAAAAATTCTCGTTTAGTTTTTTTAATTTTTTAACTCCTACGATATTCCCGATTCATCACTAAATTTATCGCATGAGGAATTGAGCAGGACGACCTCCGAATAGTGTGGTCTGACGCGCATGCACCACGTCTAATCCTAGGGTGGCCAGAATTAGCGATAATCTAAAGCCTGTGCAAAGTTCTCCATATTAGTCCAACTGAATGTGCAGGTTTTAGGCTCAATCGAAAAG
Source organism: Campoletis sonorensis (assembly GCA_013761285.1). NCBI lineage: Eukaryota > Metazoa > Arthropoda > Insecta > Hymenoptera > Ichneumonidae > Campoletis > Campoletis sonorensis. The sequence goes on along the minus strand of JACEOJ010000101.1, from coordinate 609,212 downwards.
GAATCGATTGATTAGTCAAATTACTCGACTCGTGAATTATTTATCAAGAGCAAAGCGACTGTTCGAAATTTGACGTGTGCCTTAATGGCAAATGTGCAAAATCTAATGCTATTTCGAACCTTTTCCTATTTTCTGTATCTGTTCAAATGAAATAATACTCAAACACGCCAGTACATTAGCCTGTCCTTTGTTAATTTTAAACGTTTTTTCCTCATTATTTCGTTGAACACTGACGAAAACGAATAAATGATCGTAATTTTTATCGATTCATTCGATTTTGAGATAATTCAAACGAAAGAATAAGGAGAAAACATCAATATTTTTTTATCGTGAGTTATCAGAAACTTTAGAATGTGTATTATCACAAATAATATCGATTTTCATACTTAAATACTATCAACCTATAAACTGCGGGATTATTATAAGCGTAAGTGCAACTGCACCTCTCACTGAACTCCAGGCCACGTTCTATGTGTTACTTGTTAAAGATTATTCATGCTTGTTAATGCACAAAAAAGCTTTATTCAGCATGTCGATGCACAAGTATATAGAAATAATTATTAGAAGCAAGCTTTAGGGCAAATCCCTTTCTCGCTCGAAGGATTTCCAAACCAATAGCCGATAATGCACGATTGCTGATGGCTTGGTTAAGGGTTGGATAAGCAGCAGCAAAGCCCACCCCTGGGTTGTTTGGTCACGTGTTTACATACCGGAAACCGCTTACCAACAATCCCTCGGTTAATTATACTGGTAAACGGGCAAGCCCTACGTATACATACCTATATGCATAAATGCATGCACATTTATATAGATATATATATATATATATATATATATTGTTAAAGGTGGCAAGTGTGATTTGTAATTCCGTAACATCTGGCCCAAAACACAACATTCATTTTGTTGCTCGATGGGGGTAATTAAATTTTTAGATCCAATCATGTCGAAATTACAATCAATTAATTGTTTTCCCTAAAAACACAACGAATAATCAAGAGTTGAAACAGTCTTCTTAATTTATCAGCATCAAATCGAGTGGAAATAGTGAAAATACTAAAAAGATTTTTAAAGCTTTATTGCTGTGAACGAATGACAACTACAAAAATTTCTATTAATCACATTAAAAATTGAAATACTATTTATTATAGTATTTTAGTCGAAATGCATTAATTAATTTGGTGCTTTTCAATCAAATTTGTTCGTTTAAATATTTGAAACAAGTTTTAGAATATTCATTTTTATTAATTAATGCACATAGAGTAATGAGAAGCTTTTTCCAGTGGATAATTGAATTTCATTGTGCTTTCCAATTAATTCAAATTGGTAGAAAAAAAAAATCGATGCATGGTAATCGTGAAAAATACAGGAAGGATTTAATATCGTTAGATCTCAACATCAGAGAAAAGATGTTTTAATAACTGTTGAGAAAATCTTCTCGTTATTGGGCCAGAGTCTGCATGCGCTATTAATATCAGACTAATTACCGTAGTCATGGTTTTAAACAGCGATTAACTCCATAGTCCACGGACACACGATAAATCCTCATTGAACGTATCTTTTTGTTTGTTTCTGCTGTTTTTTTTGTGCAAGATCGCACTATATACACGCCTTTCAATTAGTCTTCTCTCTGCCCGGTTTAATTGTCAGTCTCTGGTGAGCTTTTCCCTGACTTCATTTTCCCGGACGAGCACAGGGTTCTCTGATGAAAATGAGAGAATCGTTTGCCGAGATCCGCAGCGAGCAAAAAAAAGGCGGGAAAAAAAGAATATTTCATATTTGCCCTGGTTCATCCGCGTTTGTTGGCTTTTTGCTCCATCTATATAATCATATCGCAAGCAAGCCTCGCCTTCCAGTCACTCTATCCTAGAAAACTGAGCAAAAGGCCAATTGTTGCTAATTCGAAACCATGCCCATGAGCTTATATAAACGACAGATGGACATACCGGGTCAGTTCGTCTCAAAGTTTTGTCAGCGTTTCGTTTCTCGTGCATGTACGTTCGTCAACAAGTTTTGACACTTCGGTATAATCATTTTTGTTTTCATTTTTTTAATTTCAGTGTCACAAAACAGTGCTGTCTCAATTGATAGATTAAATTTATCAATTTCAATCAAAAATTTCAATTAATTGAAAGAAATCAATCGTGACTGAGTTGTAGTTCATAAATTAGTGTTCAAAAAGCGTTCGTGGCTCTGCTCTTGGTAAAAGAGTTCTTCCATTTATGTTTATGTTTTTACAACACCGTTTTTCACGATACCAATCGTTGTATAAATACACGTTTCTACGTATTTATTATCAAACAAGTTGTACCAAAAAAAAAAATCTTCAAACCTTACGAATAATAAACATGACCTTCTAAATTAGACATTGACGATTTTCGAAAACACTTTTACGATGGCGGTAAAAAAAAAAATTAACCGTAGATGACGTCGTCTACGTGGAATTCTTGTCAGTCTACATAATTAACACATTCATGAAGCAGGCTCATTATTGACAGCCCAAATTATCTTTTTGTGTGAACATGATTGGTAACGTATTATCATCGGTTAGTGTGAAGTCTGACTAGATAAACTATGCCTTCGACATTCTGTTACTACTTATTACTATTTTCGATAGTCTTTTACTAAGTTGCCCAATGCCACTAATGATTCGAAAAACCATTTTCACTTTCTTAATGATCCGCTCAAAGGCTAGATCTCAGTTAAGGCAGTAGTTTCGCCACAGTCACGTTCAAAAGTTGACGCTCCGGCTAATTTTAGAAAACTTGCAGATAACTTGCGGAACAATTTAATAATGCTAATTTTTATAATTTACAGGAACGTTAAAACCTTTAGAAACTTACGAGAAAAATTATTCTTATGAAGTTTAGAGTTTAGAGACAAATTGATGCATTATATCGCTGTGTTGATTGTTTCCTCAAAATAAACAGAAGATAAAATCTGTAGAGAAACCCTTTGACGAGGCCACTATGTTAATGGGATTTGATACTTATAGTCGACTTTTATTAAAATCACGGTTGAGAAGTTCTAAAGCCCGTTAAAAGAAAATCTGAGAAATTATCCGAACAATGTAGCAAATCAAAAACATTGTCAAAGTCATCGCCAAACCATTGTCAAACAATTTAGAAACTCAAAAACAAAACAAAAATTGGATAAATATTCAGACGAATTAGTGTATTTTATGTTTTTGTGGAACCAAAATATTTAATTGAAATCCAATAAATACGAAGCACCTTATGTTTTGGTGAACGCTGTACAGACAAACGATTTTTGGTATTGTTCGACCATTTAATTTTCATATCATTCGTGTGCCTTGAAGAAAATAGACAGCCAATCGAAACGTTCACCTCAATGTCTCTCGATATATTTAATGCACATGTTTGTGCAGTTGTATGACAGTGGACGAATCCACTGGGTTTCGTATGCACATATGTACGTTTTCTTCTTTGTTTGATGTCATCGTGATCCAACCCCGACAATCGAGGGGGCAAAATAATCGATTCTCGACCCCGATCAATCTATCGGTTGTCACGCAAGAGTCTCCGAAGAAACTGAATCGAGTTTATCCTCGCGAGGAACGAGATAAAAGTGAGAATAAAATTGTAACGTTAAAACTTCGTGAACTCCGATCATGAAAATAGAATTTTCTTTGCCCTGACGGTCAGGAATAAACGTACGAGTCGATCTGACGAGAAAAAAAATTCTCAAACTCTACGACTTTAGAATTCAATCAAGAATCGACGATAAAGTTCCAATCGCTTGTTTTTCCATTCTTGTTTCTCTTGTTTTAACGACAAAGTCCAAAGTTTTCGTTGCATTTCTTATTCTATTCAATTGAGTGTATTTCCTTACGATTTTCGGATGATTCTTTGCATTTTATCGATTGCCTCTTTGATTATTTGGTTCCGGGGATTCTTTAATTATAACATTCAGTCTCTTTTGCTACAGTTTTATCACGAACAATAAATGTTCGTGATTAAATTAAAATGAGCACATTTTTCTTAAAGTGTGAATTATAAGCTGTTAAAATTTCGATGGCATTGAGTGGCTAATCAAAATAAGAGGTCAAAAATATAAACGGCTCCAGCAGTAAAGATTGCAATCTCGTGTAATCGCAACGATAACGAACGTACAAATTCCTCCATGAATTATCGCAATTTTCGTTGCATAGTATATTTCAACGTCAAATGGACTTCAGAATAATTCTTTTTGAAGACCAATTTTCATTAATTTCAACAAAATTTCGATAACGTTCAACAAAACAAAACTTGATGAAATAAAATTTGAACGTTAATATTCAATTTTGCTTTTCACATGAAAATATACATTAACTTCGGAAATTCAGAATTTCTAGAGAAAACCCTTGACCATAAATGTAAATCAAATGTATCGATTCAACATTAATTGAAATTCTATCGAAATAATTGTTCCTCCAATCAATTAAATGGCATTCCACTTGAACTGTCATTGAATTTTTGATAGATTGATTAAAATATTTTCTCTGGTATGTTTCCCCTCATTTTTCTTATCAATTATTAATTCATATCGTTGAATCAATATTGTCCTGCTGCTTGCCAAGAACGTTTTATTTCGAGCTTCATTTAGTTTGCAATTGCTTTTACGTTCGTAATTTTGATTTATATTTATATTTTTGTAAACATATTAAAAATTCATTATATCATTTACTATTAAACAACTGAGTTTTGATTGGTGCAAGAATTTTCGATTTTAGTTACAAAAATAATTTCGTCCTACATTGTTTCAATCTTTTAAGTTCTGGATTAGATAGGCTCGTAAATCAGCGATAGAGATGAGACGAAAGCGTGCGCACTCACTCAATATATTCACCCGATTCTCCTACACAGCGCCGTAAAATACATCCATCAAATATATTCGGGCATTCCACATCAAATGGATGTTTCTGTGACCTCCACCTACCTTGAATAATGATTTTGGTAAAAGCATTTTAAAATCATTAAAATTGAGAAAAAAAAATCAGAAAAGATTATTAAAAAAATCATCGAATGAAAGTGACAAAAAAAACCACAAACTGATCCTCAAACTCATTTTCATCAAATTCAACATTCTTTTATATTTCGGACTCGTTATCTTTATTTGGACAAGTATGGAGGAATCAGTGGTGCAATTTTTCATTAGTTTCCTCGAAACGAGGGACATTTTCATTGCCTCAAACTACCAATACGACAAAGCTGTGATTTTTTTCTTATAAATCAACGAAACAATAATCGGAACGAAAATGATTCGAAAAATGTAAACGTGCCCGATGATTGGGTGGGGGAATAGAAACGCGATGAGCAGAGTCTCAAACGGTCACCTGCTTGTCCGTTTGAAGTGGAATGCCTCACATACGTAAACAAATAGACCCGTAGTAGATGTTACGAAGGCTCGAGCTCGTTTATCGCTAGTAGTATATGTAGTATGCACCGAGAGTACACTTGGCGATGGCTCGATACGCGATCCTGCTTGTAATATCAAAGGCATCGGCATTAACGAAATAGCGTATATCCGCTGTGGGGTGATTTGTACTTTCATAACCAAGAGGACGAAACACGAGAAGTTGTTCGGGACGAGAGTAATCCAGCAAAAAAACGCACGAGTCTATGATTTTTATTCTCAAAGCAAGGCTAGAAAAATAATGAGCAGCAGTGAAATCCAGAAAAGAAACGATCGTGAGATAAAAATCTGTGATTTACGATTGAAAAAGTGATCAGTAAATAGGTGAAATTCGTGACGGAATTGGAGAAACGATAGAGATTGGTGCTCAGACTAAAAACCGAACGAAAAGTGCTAGCGATTGCCGATTCGAAGGACAATCCGATCAAACAATAAGCCGAATATTTGATCGCAAAACAAGTGATTATGACGAAGGTGAGACTTGCTTATTTTTATCTGAAATGATATTTGACAATTCGTTTTATTTGTGAATTTTTCGAAAATCAAAAAGGTTTTTGTGCGGATTAATGAAATTATTAACGAGATGAAATTTTGTTACATTTGACAGGTAAATCATTCGGGAGGTGGAAATCGCCACGTTTTGTTGCTTTTTGCAATACAAATAGTCATTCTCGTGTTAATGGGACTATTTACCACTTACGGTCCCGAGGCTGACGCCAAACACGTGACGAATCGTTCGGGTGAGTTTGTTGTTTATACGACGCGTAGTAAAACCATTGCGTCTATAAACATTTGGACTTCGAACTAGCAAAGGAGAGTTGCACATGTGAATGAGAGCTTTACGTCTCTTCACATAAGCCCTTTTGCATTTTAACGATCGATTTATATTCGAATTCAAGGGGAAAGAGGTTTGCCACGATTTAGTATAAACTCGTGATTGCAACAGATGTGCATGTACTCGCTAAATTTACGTCCTACGATACGATGATGCAACCTGTATCCGGTTCCAACAAACCCATATTGAACACGAAGAATACGAGATAATCAGTTACATTGATATTCAACTGTATCACGAGATAATTTTTCGGTCGTTGAGCCGACGATATTTTTTCACTGGAACCATTTTTATCTCCTTCGTATGTTTAGTTTTTTTTTCATGATAATGAACAAAATATTTCATTCATGCTTCAGTTTTTGTCGAGGTCGTCAAATCCAGACAAAAATCCAGACTGGCCATACATTTTTAATGCTCTTTCCATCGTAGCTGAAGCAAACGAAGTTTTGGCAATAAATGTTTCGTAAAAGCGTCACTTATTTTATTTTCAATTAATTTTTCCAATTTCATAAACAACGGTATGTCTTTTCGTTGGGATTTCAATAGAAAATAACTTAAATTTACTGTATTTTTGGCACCTTTCCTTTTAATTATTTAGTGATGAGCAGTTTTTAAATCCCAGACCACAATTATTGGGGGATTATTCTGGATTCAATCTGAACTTTGCGGATTAAAACTGCTTTTCTGCTGACATGATTTTGCAATTACTGGTGGAATCAATAATTTTTTTTTTCCAATCTATTTCTTGATTTTTAATTAATCTCGAATTTGCTTTCGAATTATAAGCCAAATTGTTTTTTGGAAGGATTTAATGGGTGATTTACTATTTAACAGGATGGTTAAAACAGTTTTTTTTCTGAATTCAGGACAAAATTCCGACAATGAAACACAAGAGGAAGATCCAATGAGAATTTACTCAAGTGAGTATCCATCAATAATCTAGACTTGTAACTTTTTCTATTGAATTAACTGACGTGAAGCTCAACCAATTTTTTCGTTAAAACTTTTTCCTCCATAACCGAGCTGTTTGAAAATTTATAGTTCACTGTAAATAACAGAAACGTCAATAATAACTAAACAGATAGTATTTAACGCGACTAAAGATTGCTCTGATTAGTAAATAACCGTGCAACTTGTCACGTACGAAATGGAATCCTCAAAAACATCGGAAATCAATAATGTCCTGAACTTTATAAATATTTATTATCTTCAAACCTTTGCGAATGAAAAAAAAATCAAGGAACCATACGTTTTCTTATTGAAACAAAAAAAAAGTAAACTCCATTTTACCCGAACAAGAAATGCCACAATCAAGTCTTTTCGAAATCTCTTTTTACAAAATAAAAATGACCGCCCAGGGTCTTGACAGAAAAGTGAATGAAAATGCAAAATTCTGAAATATCACTAACCACATTTTTCTCGACTTGATTATAAAGCCCAAACTCCGCACATTTTTGGGTTCAAAATCTAACTTCGAACGCATCGTAACGAGAAAATGTGTTGAAGCCAGAGTTTAGAAAGCGATGTATTTTCCGCTTGAACAGAATTAATATCGACATGAACGTGGTGAATTCCGAACTTTGCCCTTCACGTTAAAAAGGACATGGAATTATATGAAATTTGCTACCTCGTCTGAATTTGCGCTTTTACAATTTAGGCGAGCGATCTATGAACTGTCAAACAATGCGTCTAGATCGTTAGCTTGGAATTCAACCTTGTTTCGCTCCCCCCTATTCAACTATTTGATAATATTTTAAGTGCAGGGAGCTTTGAGCTATTTATAACGTAATGAAATGCATCCTTCTCGCTCTCTAATTCTCTCTCTCTTCTACACAAAGCCAGACATGGATAAAAAATTGTCTGACATAGGGTTGACTCGTACTCCTTGAAACATGCTCATGGAGATACATTTATACATAAACTTTTTCTTCGCGTGAATATCTCCCGCAAAATTAAAATTAATAAATATTGGTTTCCGAACTTTCTTCAATTTCGTAAATGAAAATTCTTCTTACAATAACCTCACGCTCATTTTTTGAATCCCTCGTCACAAGAACATTCGAAGGCAGGGCATTTTATTGTTATGATGATTTTTAATGATCTCTCGGGAATGCTTATTACGGTGCGAAATCGAATTACTTTCGTTTTCAAATGTTCCTACACACACGCTAAGTATCTTAACTAAAGGATCGAATTCCCTAACGATAGTGGCTTCGCTCTGAGTTCAGGGCTTTACAAAACAACCACGAAACGTCTAAATGCGGCTTTAACCAAGTAAGCTCCCATTCCCACGAGATATTCTTCTCAATGGGCAACTGTATGCTTCAATAAAAAGAAACAAGCGAGCTTTACTGCGGCCAAATCATAAAAATCATCCCTTGAGCATTTTCCTTTTAATAATATTTGGAAAACATTGTTATTTCGATAATATTAATAATGTCCAAAGATCTCTTTTTATTTTTTGAAACAACTAAAGCTTTGATAATCATGACGCACAAAAAAGAACGAACAGCGACATTCTTATCTGACTGAAGAGTCAAAATTAGAAAATACAACATGTTTTCTTCATTCTATCCGCGAGCTCGGAATCTGAGTTAATTCAAATTTATTCATTTATCTGAATTCATTCAATTAGTTTATTCAATTAAATAAATATATTTATTTTAATTCATTGAAATTCTTTTTATTTCGTTCCAACTGTAATTTTTTTCTCCTTACGTCCACCAATCCACATTTGCCCATAAGTAGGCAAGGTCGTCGAATTACTAGGATGTCACGAAGCCCCAGGGAGAAGGAAGTAAAACACGTCAACTTTTATGAAAATATCAACGAATATGTATATATTCGCTGACCTGCCATTTTCTGGGCATTTGCTCGGAATCCTGGGTTGTTAATAACTAATGGGCAATAGCGAGCGGAAGTTGGAGCAATGTAAAAGAAAATAAAAATAAAAATGGCCCAGCATACGTGATATTTCCGGCGGACAAAAAAACGTGCGTCTGCATTTCATTTTTTCTTTTCTCGATAGTACGAAGCGGAAGAGGGAAAAAAATTAACAAACGAGATATATGTTTGGAGAAACAAAATGTCGAACGAGTTTTGTCCATTTTATTGTGCCCGAGGCTTTTATATACGAATCTCCGTTCACGTATTTGTGCTCGTCCATGTGCTCCCATGTTCTGGAGCGAAAAGTGCGCTGGTGGATATAAATACAGCTGTAAATTTTATATATCCCAGCTTACTCGTAAATCTCTCTTTTTCTCTCGTTTCCTCGATATATATTCACTGCTCTTTCTCAATCGGCCATCCACGTGGCTCAATGATTTCGCAGCATAATACACATTGTGTCACTCCACCAAGAGAATGAAAGAGAAAGAGAGAGAGAGATATATAGAGACTTTAACCGATAGATAGATATCTCCGGTATTCAAATTTCGAAGAGTATTTCGGTCTGTATTTCCTCCATGACCTCGCCTCTCCTACATTCATGAAACTCAACGTCAAGGGAATGGTAGAGATGGGACAGCAAACAGCAAAACCAGACAGAAATCGACTAAAGCTCCAGCCAAATACAGAGGGAGTATCGATTTCGCTGCTTTCGATTCACTGATCGCTTGAGCAAATAAACCAAATCGTTTTTCTATTTTCTTTTTTTTTTACCCAATCACATTCATACCGACACATGCGACAATGATTGCGAAAAAAGGAAGAAAAAAAAATTGTGTTTTTCCACAAATAAAACATGAATTAATATGATTTTCAAACATTGTTTCCGACTCAATAACAATTAACTACTCGAAATATTGTTCATCACGATTTTTTCCTTCTATTTATACACTTATTTTCAAATTGCTTATCGCATTTGACTCCTTCGGTCTTCGAGGAGTAAAGATTTCTATCTGACATTCAAATTCCGTTTCACTTCACCTCTCTCTTCGCTTATTCGTGACGTCAGTACTCTTCACGAATTTGGTATGTTTCGGTTCAATGATTCAGTCGGAAAGACACGCTGCAACTTATCTAACGTGTATTTTATTAGTTGTTTTTTTTAATTTACATCGTTTTTGAAATAGTGATAAAAATAAGCGATTGTTTGGGGAAAAGGATCAGAGAAAAAAGTGAAATAGTTGCTAAAAATGATAACCAGTGGTCTCAGTTTGGGCATAGCACTGTTGTTCATTCAGGGCTTTTTGTTATGTGGATTTTTGGCTGTTTTCGGTTATGGACCAGCAGCAAACGCTGCTTTAGGACAAAACACCGTCTCGCCCCATTTAAATGGAAAACCGAATGACCTTCCAGTCACGCACACACGTAAGTGTTGCCATTCGCCTTTCTTTCCCAAGCTAAACTCCTTCTCTTTCCCCTTGTATTTGTTTGGAGTATTCACGAGAGAGCCCCAAAGCTTGGAAACAGCGAAACGATATGAAAGCGCGAGTTAGGGGCTGCACGAAGAGGAAAAAAGGCCGAGTACCTCGGATAAAGTCTTCTACTCAAAAGACGATAATGCCAACGAAACCATATACTTGGATAACAGCTACGACCGAGTTTGAGCATTGAAACGTTTACTCACGAGTACACTCGAAAAAGTAGAGAAAATTTTATCGAACGAGTCCCCAGGAAGAATGATTTTTTTCTTTTCCGACGATGCTGTTTGTGCAATTTTATTCGGAACTTACATGCTATGAAAGTTGTAAAAAAAATTGGCCCTTTCTTCTTTATCTTTATTCCTACATTCATTCATTTCTTCAGCCAGTGAAATTTTGATGGCATTTTTTATTGCATTTTGTTTGCCAAATTTGAGATCTCGCAAACTCCTGGAAGTGTCTCTTTAATAAAAAGACATTCATCACTAAAATATCAAGTGGTGAAATTAATGAGAAAGTTTACTTGAACATTATGTAAAGTTTCGATAAATTTAACCGAAGCCGTGAATTTGTCGTATTGTTTTATTTAAAGAGTGAATTTTTTTATAAACCACAACAAAATATGAGAGATTGTTTAAAAAAATGAATTATGACGCGAAAACTGAGCAATTCTAATAATTTTAGGTAAACCAATGAAGTTTTGGAAGGGAAAAAAAACTTCTCTCCCAATTTTCCGTTCCGAACAGAGTACAAAGCTTGACTGAAGTTTGACGTGGCCAATGAAATTCCATAATTCATTTTACGCGTGGGAATTAATGTAGCACACGTTTCTTGTGTCGACAAAATATGCAGTTTCACAAACTCTAATATTTTGCCTTGTAAGAGCTAACGGAGGGTAATTTAGTAAAAATTTCACAAGCTCAACTCAGTATCGGTTTAATCGTGACTGTTCGTGAAACGTCGACAATGAGTAACTTTTTACTCGCAGCAAAATGATATAAAAAAAAATCCTTTATAATTATATGATTTCGAAAAATTCGATGCCCAGTGTGTTAGTTTGTGGATAAAAACCCTGAAATATTGTGATAAGATAGGAAAACATGTTCAATTAGCAGATGATGACAATTTGAAACGAATTTGTGTAATCTTAACTGATGAGATAATCAAAAGTGTCTCTGAGTTTATATTTATCCGCAACACGATAATTCGAGTATGAAAACGAGGTTAATGCTCGTGAGAGAATAGAAGGAGACTGGTGAAATTCTTGCATTTGTACGAGAAAAGCTGGCTAACTTTTTTAATTAAGAGCGACAACGAGGAGTGAATACGTCAAGGTTTTTGTCGTTTTGAAAACACACAGCAGGCGTATAGAGAAGTTGTCGCTTCGTGAAACGGTGTCTTCAATGTAAATTCTCTCATCACTTGCCCTCTTTTCTCTCTTTTGCTCGTTTATTTCGAGACTCGGAAATGTAAAAAAGGAACAACGAAAGGGGCAAAGAGAGAGAGAGAGAGAGAGAGCGAGATGAGAAGACTGGAAAGAAAAGAAGGAAAGAGAGAGCGAGAGAGTTTGTGGTTCGCTCATCCCTTTTCAACCCTTTCCCCTCACACTTCCTTCTTCCCTTCGTAATTCTCATTCTGTCCTTACGGTGCACGTAGAGCCTGCGACGTGAAGAACAACTTCGTGGAAAACTGTTAACAACCATCGAGGTTGTCTTTTCTCGAGTCCAAAAAACCTTTACTTTTATCTCGCGAACCGAGATGAGATGGAGGACCGAGAACTCTGCTTTCGTCAGTTTGCCTTCACAATGTATTAATTGGCCGTGTATTATTAACAACCTCGTTCACAAAGTCATTTTTCTTTCAGATTTCTTTCTTATGAGAAACTCATAAAAAAATACGCTTGTGAGAGAAACATGGTCGTATCTGCTTAATAGAAGCAGAGAAGAAACTTTTTGTCGTGGATCAAAAAATCAATGATCCCGACGTAGTGGTTTTTTTTTTTTGGACGTCCTCCAAATAATGAATCCTTCCATCAGAACTTTAACATTTTCCATTAGTAATCTAGAGATTTTGGAAATGGAACTTTGCTTTAACACCATTTCTCATTAATTCTTAAATCAAATGAATTAAATTTTATCCCGAACTACGTTCTGAATCCACATTACTTACGAACGTCGCAAATTGGTCTGAAAATTTGAACAACCCGAAATCACACACTTGTTTTAATTCTTCGACCCAGACATTTTTCTTAACGTCGCCGATTATGAATCTAAACTCTAAATTTGAAAATTCAGAATAAATAGTTTCTTTATTTTTTTAAAACAAAAACCACCGTACGAAACACTTTGAAATAATTCTGTAAAATTCTTCGGAGTATATTGATCTTGTAAAAAAAATTTCATTGTGATGTTTACGAAAGTTTAGTAATCGAAAAACTCGATTTTTGTTGGTAAAAAGAAGTTTAAGAATCAAGAAACTCAAAAAAAGTGGGTAACAAAAAATGGTGAGTGCCACTATGGCTCTAGGCTTAATTGTAAAGACAGTTGTTGTATTAAAAAAAAAAAAATTGTTCGTAATCCCTGACTTTTTCTTAACTCGTCAACATTTATCTTTTTTTGAATGAAAAATTTCATATTAATATTTTTAACGCTCTTTTAACAGCGTAATTACTGAATCAAAAAAAATATTTCTGCTGGCTAAACATTCAATTGTCAATAAACAAATATTAATAGCACGTGCAAGCGCATGCAGCTAACAATGCTGTTCCTTTCTTTTTTCCTTCAATCTTTCTACTCCGCTGTGATTGGTCGATGACGTCACTAAACGTATCAAGTGTATCAAGATGTCCACGTGATGATATGGATCGGATTTGGGTTCCTGATGACGTTTTTGCGAAAATATAGCCAAAGTGCAGTTGGCCTGACTTTTCTAATCGGTGCTGTACTCGTTCAAGTCGCATTGTTATGCGACGGGGTGCTCAAAATCGGAAGTAACGGAAAAGCTGGATTGTCACTTGAAGGGTGAGATAAACCTATTTTATATTTTATGCCTCGATTCACGAAAAAAATTAAAAATTTCCCACTCATGTCAGGTTTACTCAGATAAGACGAAGTAGAGAAAGAGAGAAGAATTAATTTGATCGATTAATAATCGCTTATACCAAATTTCCAATTGTACAGCAAATTTATCCAAAATTAAAACCCCCAAGAAAAGGTGGATAGCAAAGTAATTAGTCACAGCTGCTTATATGACTATTAAATATTATTGTCCACCAAAACCACGAGTAAAACGATAATTTATAAAAATCATTAATTTAAACTCTTTTATCGTGCACAACAAGTTTGAAGAATGTGGAAGTGCATAAAAATTTTTGAACTATTTAAAATTTGGGAAATTTCATATATTTTCGTATTAAATAATTATACAGAATTTCGTTTAAGCAATCTCTTCGATTCATTTGACTGACGTACACCCCAAACATAATAAATATGAATATCGTTTACAAAACGATCGAGCTAATGGATGATTAATCGTCTTCTTCCCTCCCTTTACATCCTTTTTGGGGTTGAAAAAAAAATGGAGTGTAGTCTCCTGAGTGCCGATGTGGCTGTAGCTGCTCCGTTAATCTCGATGGGTGCTCTGCTTGGAAAAACTACGTACATGCAACTCATCTCCATGGGAGTAATCGAGCTGATCGTATACACGCTGAACAAGTACATCGGGGAGCATTACTTTATGGTATGTAAAGAGTGTCTCAAAATTCGATCTTTAAATTCGCGGGACATATAGATTTTGAAATATTTAAACAAAAAGTACTGATTCATGTTTTTCTACGATACGGAGTTAACGAGATATTAATCGATCACTAAAATTCATTCCTATGAACTTTCGGGATGGGCATGAAGTCAGGAAAGAGATGAACAATTTAAAAAAAAAATGTATATCGTTGATCTTTCTTTTTGAGGAGGTTCGATCGTTTCTCATGCGTTCGATCAATTGCAAGTTTAATTGTTTAAAATTCGTATGAATCTTTTTAACAATCATACTCAAGTGTGGGTAAAATTTGAGGAAATTTGACCGTTTAAGAATCGGGTTATTAGTTGTAAATTATCGTCTGTTTTCGTGACTTCCCATTAGACCTCACGTGAAAGTTGCGATTTTAAACACTGAATATCTCGATTACCAGACGGTGAAACCTTCTGAAATTTTTTGCACTTTATAATACGACGTTCAAGAAAATTCAAGCAAAATTTCAAAAAATTATCTTCGAAAAATTGTATTTGATCATTTTGCCATTACTTTGTATATAATATTATGATTATGGCAATCGAACGTCGTTAACTGTTTAAAAAAAAATCTTGTCGTTGTTTCAGGCTGTGGACGCTGGTGACAGCATGTACGTTCACGTGTTCGGTGCTTATTTCGGTTTGGCTGTCAGTTTAGCGTTTGGTATAAAAAATAAACCCAAGGAACATCATCTCGAAGGAGCCAATTATCAGTCTGACATTTTTGCTATGATCGGTAATATTTTAAAAATGATTTCCAAGTATTTCCATTTCGAAAATATTTTGCAATTTAATGAATAGAAATATAATTTGAAAAAAAAAAGAAAAAACGATACTGAATGAACCTCGATTAAAATCTATAAACGAAAAAATTGGAAAACGTCGTTCATTTTTCAACATAAATGACGACACGTTTTTCGATAATATTGATAGCTGTCTTTTCTTCAAATAGGAACCGTTTTTCTATGGCTTTTTTGGCCATCGTTCAACAGCGCTTCGCTTCATGGCGACGATCAACAACGTGCCATCATTAATACACTGCTATCGCTAACTGCTAGTTGCGTGATCGCTTTCGCGACTTCCGCTCTGGTAACTAAAAATAATAAATTCAATATGGTCCATGTGCAAAATTCAACATTGGCTGGAGGTGTCGCAATCGGAACTGCTGCAGGTAATTACTACAATCGTCATACTCGTTTTTTTACTTTTAACTTTGACTTTTGACATTAAGAATTGAATATTGAGAATAATTGAATTATTGGACAAAAATAGTTTATTTGGAAAAATACTTTTTAACTCAATTACGTGTATAATTTCCAAAATGTTCAGAATTCCAGTCTCTTTTTTTTTATTTTTTGTGACTAATAACATTATTTTCGTGTCATCTTTTCTGTTTCATTCAGAATCTTTTGTAATTCAAACGTTCGATACAGGAATCGTTCGAACATTTAATTTGAAAAAAAAAGTCTTCTCTAGGCTTTATTGGGATCCGAAATATTTGAAATAAATTGCAATTTGATAGTTTTTGCTGTCATTGCCACGAGGAAAATGCTGTTCAGACTCTTGCATGTCAGGGGTAAAGAATATTCGAAACAGATTTGTTTGAGAGCCCGTACGAAAAAACGTCACATAATAATAAACATCTTACTTCCACGTTCTATAAAAAAAAAGAAAATTGATTAATTGCAATAATTGAACGCTCGCAGGCATGATGTGTCAGCCGATTGGTGCATTGGTCATTGGATGTTTGGCCGGCCTTATCAGCGTCCTGGGATACAAATATTTGACGGTAAATAAAGAAAAAACAACAATAAAAATGTTTGAAAAAGTGCACAATCGAAAAATTAAGAATTTTTTTATTTATCGTTTGCAATAAATGAATAAATCGTTTGTTCAATTGATTATCATATTAATTTAAATTCACTAAAGTATTGACCACTTCGGTCAACACTTTTGAAAATCTTTAAAACTATTTAAAGTTATTCGAACCGATAATTTAACTGAAAAATTGGAAAGGCAGAAAAACTGAATAAAATATTTTCGAGATCCAAGATTGGTGAACAATTGAGAAATGAAATAATTCTCTTACTGAGTAATCAAGTTAATTGAGCGAATAATTCATTTGAAATAAGATTATAAACGCGACGAAAAAATGTGAAAAAAATGTCTTCCCTCTCAGCCTTTGATACAAAAATACTTGAGGATACACGACACCTGCGGTGTTCATAATTTGCACGGAATGCCAGGAGTTTTGGCTGCGTTATTTGGTGCATTGATGGCGGGTTTGGCCAACGAGCAAAATTATAACGAGTCATTGTACGAGGTGAGCCATTGGATAAAAATTTCAACACCGGACGTTCGTTTCTCAACAGTTTTTCTTTAATCGTAAATTCAACGATTGACAGATTTTTCCAGCCAGGGCACCGAAGTCCGGTGAACATTTAGCCGAGTTGAGAGACAATGCTGGAATAGCTGCGGGTCTGGATCGAAGTGCAGGAGTGCAAGCTGGTTATCAACTTCTCACGTTAGTTGTGACGTTGGCAATGGCCCTCGTATCTGGTCTAATTACAGGTGACAGATTCGTCCACTTAAAAAAGAAAAAAAAAAAATTCCCAATGAAAAGTCAACTCTGTTGGAAATTTGCACTGGTGCACTTTTTCTAAATTCCGTTCAAACACACAATTCTTGTTTCCCTTCAAAAGTAAGAAATTAGATTTTGTTGTTTCAACTCAACGATCATCACTCAGTTAGAAAAACTTTTAGGCAGAAAAATCTCGACGCTTGATAAATAAAAATTGCCAGCGCCAATCGGCAACAGTGTGAAGAATTTGTTAAAACTTTTTTTTTTCAATGTCATGGAGTTTTAAATCGAGTTTTTGTTGAAAAATGGTGCTTGGAGATGTTTTTGCCAAACAACACCGGAGTATTTTTCAACGTACTGACCTCTATTTTGTTTTTTAACCCGAAGGTTTCATCATGCGTATAGAGGTTTGTGGATCAGTTAGCGAAGAGCACTACTTTGACGACAACGTCCATTGGGAAATCGAGGATGAAAGCGTTCACGAAACATCGAAAAATCATGGAGGAAGCTCTGGGATGGTCGATCAAATGCCAATGGCCCATTTATGAAGGCACCAAAAAATTTAATCCCAAAAAAATTTCTCCGTTGGTTTTTCATTTTGTTTTGTTTATTTTTTTTTTCACGAAAACTGTGTGGAATGGAAGTTTGCACGGTCGGAAGGCATTGAAAAATTTCGTCTGTAATATTTGAAATCGTACACATTTTTAAACAGATTTCTTTTCTTTAGTTGTGAAAAAAATGTTTAATTTTATGGCCAAAAACACTGCGATAAATTCTGGGCTGCTATAAAAAGGAAAAACATGTAATTTTTGTGCATTTCAACGATGCGAACTTCAACACCATTGAAAGTTTTGAATTTTGCGAGACTCTTACCGATGAATATTCGGTTTTGATTGCCAGAGCATCGATTCATGCCCCCGGGCTCGTGTCTCGTTGTTACTCTCCCCATCGATACTTTGTGTGGAAGGAATTTTTACAAAACCATTTTTCTGTTTTTTTTTTTTCTCAAACTGTTGAATTTATTATCGAGAAGGGAACGTATAACGTCGAGTTTTCCAAAAATATTTGAGAGTCGAGCGTTTTCAATGAGTTGCGACTTAGCAAATTTGTGAGGAAGCAATTCTGCAGTTTTTAAATACAATGTTGACCAGTGTTCTCGTTGAACCCATAAACAACACACTGGGTCTGGAAGACTCATGAAAATATGATATTTTTTCAGTTATTAAACTTCTTTACTCTTTTTTTTCACACAGTGAATTATCTTGAGTGGTTATTCGTGAAAAATGGTGAATAAGGATAACGCTAATCGTTTCGAACAATGATTACTCAGTGTGGGCATTAATACGGAATAACATGATTAAAATCTCGAAAAGCAAAAGCTTTGCACTGACAACGATTTATTCTCGTTTTCCAGACTTTAAGAGACATGATGAAAATACGACTCAGGGTCATACAGACCCAAGTGTGATTGAATCGAACAGCTCATTGTGCAAATCTGGACTATTCGATGAATTAGAGAAATTTCATTTTTTTAAATATCTTTGAAAAACTCCGTTCTGTCCAATTTCATGATTTCTCGAAAATATACAAATTACAATTTCTCAACTTTGTGTGTGTGTGTGTATGTGTGTTTGTGTGTTTGTTTTTTTCTATAAAATTCATCTGCATAAAACGATCTATATGTATACAATAAATACAAACAACACCACAAATAGTTCTTTCGTTCTATTTTGCACGTGCGGTTTTATCTTCTCCTTCTTAGCTTGTCTTTTTGTTTCGAGGACAGATTTCGTGGTTCATTATTTCATCAGAGCATGGACAACGGCTTTTGCGTTGAGTGACTTCAGATCGGTGTACGTTTGACCCGTTCCTACGAATATTATTGGCTGTCCAGTTATATACGTCATCGATATAGCTGCACCGACCTGAAAACCAAAAGCAGAAAACCAGATTTATTTACTATTTTTTACGATTTTTATTCAATTTTTTCAAAGTCGTCAAAAATTGCATTGTTTCATCAGCTATTTTTAGTAATTTCGCCAAAAATCTCATTTTATATTCGTTCGTATGTCAATATATTTAAATCGTATGAAGTATCAGCCATTTCTTTGATGGATTCTCACTCAACGAATGATAATCAATTATTGTTTAATAATTTACTCAATTTTTGGGACAATCATTTTGTTGTTTGGGAATTTGAAGTGATAGCTTCCTCAACGTTGGCTCAAGCAACGTTGGATGTAGACTCAATTCAACAAACTGCATCAATTGAGGAAAAATTTACGAAACTTTAATTGTTTTTTGGTTTTTATCGACTTTGAAAACGTTTTTTTGAATATAATATTTGTGCAATTAACAAATAATGACGGTTCGTTCACCTTGTCATCGATCGTATCAAATTTAGTGAGGACGATACCATCAATAATGTGAGGATTCATTGAGTTGCTGTAATCTTGTAGTGCTTGATTAAATTTCACCAACTGATCAACAGCTTCGTTTCCGACCAAAGCTTCACCAACGAAGAGAACAAGATCGGGCTCATTGACTTTGATCAGTTTAGTGAGTGCTCTCATGAGAGGCTCGTTATCCTGCATTCTTCCAGCAGTGTCAATGAGAACGACGTCGAATTTCGAATCTTTCGCGAATCTAATCGCTTCCATGGCGATTCCGGCAGCATCTTTTCCATATCCTTTCTCGTAGAGCTCAACCATCGTCAAATTTCCGTGCTTCGCTGGCGGATGAAGAGCATTCAAATGGCGCATGTGAGTTCTCAATTGCTCGACAGCACCGGCTCTGAAAAAAATACAGTAAAGTAAAAGAAATTCGAAAAATCACTCAATCACTGATTTAGGCTTTCAATTAAACAGGACTTTCGAGATATTTATTCACGTCTCAAAATATTAAATGGTAACAAAAGTGTTCCGAGGAGATTGGACGCACGACAAAAGATTCTTTAATAATTATAAATTTAAAAAACTCACCGGAATGTATCGCAGGCGGCGATTAGAACGCGAAAATTGTTTTCAATAAGCCAGAAACAAATTTTGGCGAGATTGGTTGATTTTCCAACGCCGTTAACACCGCAGAAGGACATTACGTAAGGTCGACCATTTTTCTTCGCCTCCAAAGCGTCTCTCAGAATATCGACACGTCTATTTGGCGACAATATTTGTACGAGTGCTTCGGTGAGTGTTGTTTTAACGGTGTTTGCGACACTGTCAAAAGTTCCGAGAACTCTTCCCTCGAGCTTGGCCCTCACTGAATCGCAGAGTTTCAGGGCGATATCAGCAGCAACGTTTTTCGCTATCAAGTGATCTTTCATTTTCTCCAACACGGGAATCATGTCCTCGTGTTTCAACGATTTATTGCCAACGAGACTTTTCAACATCGAAAACATGCCACTCGATTTTTTCGCAGCTTGAGGCTTCACCGTTTGCTGCACCTCTTCAATATTTTCATCCTCATATTCTTCCTCGGACGAACTCTCGACTTCCAAGTCGCGAATCCCTCCTTTCATTTTACCGATTAACTACAAATTCATAAAATCGGGAGAACGTTCAATATTCACCAAGACGTTCAATATTCATTCTCGTTGAACATTCATTAAAAACTGTTTTCCGCTGTTTCGTAAAAAAATTGAAATTTTCTTACACGAGGCTTAGAAGTGTTACAATTTTACTGGCTTTTCGAGACATTGTGAATCTTGCAAACGAAAATGTGTTTTTTTTTTCTGGCATTTTTAGTTTACGGTTTGAAATGAGTTAAAAGATATCAACGGTTTTTGTGAAAATTGACGAAAACTTTATTTTGAAAGTGCATTAAAGAACCGTGTAAAACTTTTGGGATTAACGTTTGGGATGAAATGAGTTCGGTGAGGACAAAAATCAATTGACATGAATGGGATTCGTGATGAAATAATAAAACTCACAGTCGTATCGGCTTGCACATATTCTCCAGCCTCGTCAGGCCTGTCCTTGGTACGTTCAAGGTTTGCTAAATCTTTGTTCGTTCCACCCAACTCCCAAACTCGAGGTTTTTTCCCAGCTTTTTCCGGTTTGGGACTTTTTCTAGGGAGAATAATGAACATTTTTATTGTTTCAAATTCCGGAATAAAATGAAATATGCGTTCAATCGAAGTACAGAATCGGACGAAGTAAAATAAACAATAAATAACTTACTGCTTGTCAGCCTTCTTTTTCGGCCCTCCCATTTTCTGGGCGAGACGTAAACGATTTGCGAGAAATATGTCGTGTTCTGCATCACCATTTTGTTCTAGAGCCGGTTGTTTAATCGCTGGCTCAGGTTTCGGCGATTCTTGTATTTTCACTAAACATAACAAAAAATGTGTTAATACAATTGTAAAAATATTCCAGTTCGAATTATCGTAAAATTTGTTGTTTAATTCGTAGCAGAAAGCATGCCAAATAAATTCAAACGAATTCGTGAAATTAAAATCAATTCAGGTGAGTGCTAAGATTTCCAGTAGATCCATTCAATATTCAAGAAAACTTGGCCGAAAGTATGACGAATAAAAAATTAAAGAAGTACAAATTAAAATGAAACATAAAGTTCGTTGAGCATTTTTTAGAAATTAGTTCAAAGCCAGTGCTATTTGAGGGCGTTTTACAAAGAGACGAGCGAATTAGTGAAAAATAATGTATATTAAAAGAAAGAAGACGTATAGTCTTCGTATAGCAAAGTGATTAAGTGTGCAAAGTTCGAACCACAAGCAAAGAAGAATCCCAAACTCACAACAGTTATCCTCTCCGAGCCCTTTTTTCTTTTTTCCTGAAAGCAAAAGGACCAAAAGCTTCCAGATATTGATTACCGAAAGCACATTTCAGTAAAGTTCCATAAAAGCATGTCAAAAAATAATATCGAAGTTTGCACCATCGGAGTAAAGAGAAAAATCTCTTTACGCATCACTGTCTCCATTCTTTTGCTTATCGATCATTTGGCCCTTCCTCAAGTTCCTCAATTTTTTTGGACAGAAAGCGCAAAAACACTTTGGATAATATCAAAAGAAAGGAGTATCGTTGTATTTCAATGGCACAAACTTCAGCACAATTTTGAAAAAGTTCCTAAAAGACTAAAATTCATACCTTGCTTTTTCGTATCTTTATCGTCTTTTTTCTCTATCATACTAGCTACAGTTTTTTTGGACTTAAAACTTTCGTCGAAGGTACGCATTTGCTTGGGCATTTTGGCTTGTTGTTTGCCCCATTTTTCTGCAGAAACGAGTAGCTTTTGGTAATCATTGTCAAAATCATAATTCGAGAACCACTGAGATCTTTGTAGTTCATTTTTGAAACGATCCCTGAACTCCAAATGTACGTCATTCAGGAACTTATCCACATACGACAATTGCAGTATTTTTTGATAAGCAACAACAAATACAAGTTCAAATTCATTGTCAAGCTTGTACTGGAGCCTGAGCGAATCATGATCAAATGTGTTGTTGCCGCTGCGCTCCTAAAATAAAATATTAAACATTTTTTTACTCCAAAATGCTATTTTGTGAATTGATTATTTCTCATAATTCAATAAGTATAACTAACGTGATAATGAAATAAAACTATTTTTCAGAATGAATAAAATTTTGCTATTTTTCATGGTATTGAAGTTTGCATCGTTTGTGTACAATGAAACTTTTACTTTTGTCTATTATTGCTTCAATTCTTTGAATCTCTTCAATTGTCTCAGCAGATTTGCTTTGAAAATTCAGACATCAAAAACGTTATAATTTTGTGAAAAAATGAAATGGGTAGATGAAAATCCAAGAGATTTCGTCATCTTTTGACATAAATCTGACATATCAGATGTTTGGATTTTTTGATTGTCATAATATAGGAAATGAATCGATAAATTAACTAATAAAAACTTTTAAAACTCTGACGAAGCACCGTAAACACGTTAATGCAATCAGAAGACGTTTTTTTCGTGGAATATTCAATTTTATGTAAACATATGTTAATCGTACGTCACTGGATGATCGCGAACATTCGTAATTGAATTATTATGCCGTAATGGATCGTCAAGTCATTCTTCATGATACATTGTGATAGGTATTATTTAACCCAGCAATAAAGAAGACTAACAGAAGCTCACGTTCGTAAATACTCCAAGTAAGGTATAGTTATATTGAAAAAAATGATAAGAAAACCTCGATTAACTTGCTCACCTGTAGAATAACACTGCGTATCAAGGCATTGACGCTTGGTGTAAAAATCTGGGACGTACTTTGAAAGCACCACAAGACAATGCCACCCTTGCTAAATATTGTGAATAAATCCAGCATCTTTTCGGTTCTTTGTTGCTCGTAATTACTGTATATTTAGAAGAAAAACAAAATGAAAACGATAACAGAGAGCTCTCGCGTTTCCTAACCTAACAGCTGATGCGTGCTGCTGTTTGACTTTTGTACACTTTGTACACGTCAGATTTCCGGAAGTTGACGGTGTCGAGAGTGGTGGAACATAACACTTGGGAATCTCGAACTAGCGCCATCTCTTGGCCTCAAGTTCTACTTGTTAGAATTTCTAAAAGAAACAGCGTCCATGCAACGATAACTTCACTTCGATTCGATAAACCAACTTCAAAGGTGACATTGTTGTTCCAGCAATTTCAAGTTAAAATTTTAATTATGCGGGAACCGAACATGGGTCAAAGAATTCTTTTACTATGATAATTTTCATGAATGGTATGTGGTCATTTTTTTCGATACCGAAGACACCTTTAAAAAAGAATAATTTCATAGCAATTACACTATTTAAAAAATTATTTAGAACCGAAAACCAGTGAGGATGTTCGAAATAAATGGTTTCTAACGTCAACCGTTTTTCGAGACGCCTTTTTTGGAAACCAAAATCTAAATGTTATTGCTTCAAGAAACATCTAACAACTCGTTTAATGACAGGTTCTCTTTCAAAGCTGTATCTAAAGGTTTCCCGAGTTTTCAAAATTTCAACACTCGTAATTAAATATCAATTAAAAATAGATTTGTCACGTTCGCGGTGAAACTTGTTTACTGTTGTAATTTTTTCTTACATCGTGATTTCTTAAGGTCACCGTTTCAAAAAAAAAAATCTTCCATTTACATTTCGAAAGAAAAAAAAAGGTGAAAGAGTTTGAATACAATTGGAGTTTAAAAATGAAACAATTGTAATGACAAATTTCTGTATGGAGCATGAGAACTGACCAGTTTTTTTCACATTTGGAAATAAATACAGTTTTATGTAATAGAAACAATAACAATTTATTATCATAAAGCAATCGAATATTGTAAACACAGTTTTTTGGTACAAGTTATAAGTCAGGTAATTCCCACAGGTTAGTAACTTTATCCTAAAAGTACTTTTCTGATCATAGCTCCGCTAACAACTTCTTCATCGCCTTCTCTTGTTTCGATGCATTTGCTGCTGCATAAATATTGTAACAAGGGCAATCGATATTTGCCACAAAAATCAACAAATTTCACATGTTCTACTCTGTTGTCGAAAAAAACTCCTGCAATAAAGGGAAAACGTAAAAATAAATGGAAAAACATGTGAATAATATTTTTAAAGCGTATTATTTTTATGAATTAAACTAAAAAATTCCATTTCGTATGAAATGAAGTTACCTTTGCATTTTGGATTGACACAATGATGACTGCTGTCCAAATAATCAATAAGATTTCTCGGCAATTCAAATTCATTGTAATTGATGTCAGTTGTTTTGATAATTCTTGCAGCAACTTCCAGCAAAGATGGAGGATTGTGAGTCATATCGGAAACGAATCTGACAACAAGAGGATTATCTCTGAGCGATAACTCTGTCAAGTTTCTCAGAGTTATTATTTCAGTCGGCAGTGTTTTCAGGCGGTTTTTGTGGAGCAACAGCGACTTAAGATTCTTCAGATTTGCTATAGAGCCTGGCAAACTTTCCAACATGTTATCGCATAAAACAAGAGCCTGGAGAGTCCTCAATTTTCCTAGCGTCGATGGAACTTCTGTCAAACAATTTCCACCCATGCCCAATACTTGGAGCCTGGTAAACAAAAATTCATCCTTTTTTCAAACACTATATGCAATTTTCCATACCAATTAGTTCTTTTGGTTCAGTGTCAAGCTCAAAGCCATTTTGAATAAATTGACATTCACATCTTCCTCAAATGTACATTTTGAGCAAGAAAAAGTTGATTATAAATGAATTTATTGAAAAAAAAAGATTGGAAATGAATTCTTAATTTGCTAATCGCTTTTATGAATCAACGCAATTCTTTAGTAACCCAATTTTCGATTTTATTCTATCGCGAAATAATTGCGTTTATACTTTTTTGTCGTAAAAACTGTCTCACCTACGAATTTGAAGCTGCAAACTTGCTAAAAACTGTCGTGACATTCATAGAAAATATTTTCTTCGCAATATTAGAGTTATTTTGCAATTGGTTATCAAATTTTGGCTGCAAAAATTGGGGTGAATCAAAAAGTTCGAAACTGAGCAACAAAATGAACATTTTTGTTGCATTCCAACTATGTGTCGTTGTCTATTGACCAAAAGTGGTTTTTACAAAATCATCATAAGGTGAAATCTGCATTATAAACAATGAATATTAATTGAAGATTGAGAAAAATCTATAAAAATTGACAATACTGAGTAAATTTCGACGAAATAACAGACTTGAAAATTTCTTACCTCTGCAATTTCCAGAGATCTTTATCAATGTTGCCGATATTATTGCCACCGAGATAAAGATATTTGAGAGCAGCGAGATCCAAGACTTGAGTTGGAAATTCGGTGAGACGATTGCCACTGAGATTGAGTTCGCGAAGTCCAGGAAGATTTTCGAGGCTTTTGGGTAAAGATTCGTTGGTGAGTCCATTGTGTTTGGCGACGAGACAAGTGAGTGGGCAATCGCCAAGAAAATCGGGTAATCTTGAGAGGTTGCAGTTGGAAAGATCGAGAGTATTGAGATTCGTAAATTTGGCGATAGTTTGTGGTATGTAACTGATGCGATTATGGTTGAGTAGAATGGTTTCTACGTTCTCGGGATCTTTTGCAGCGAGGATATGCTCGTTGAGTAAATCAGGATCGAGCATGAGGTAAGAGAGATCAAAAGTCTTGGAGCTGGAGTCCGAATCACTCGAGTCTGAAGTGTAGTTTTCCATTGTGTATCCACGAAGCAAAGAAACTACAAACGATCGATAAAAAATGGATAAAACGATCTGAGTTCGGATTTTTAAATCGATTTTCACGTGAATATTTATTTTATTATCCTTTTAAATAAAAACACAAGCGAATTTGTCATAATGGAATAAAAATATCACGTGATTACTGGAAATCAATATGAACGATATTGGAAAAACTTACTTGCACTCGGAGAGAATAATTAACGAATGAAATCTTCTACGTTAATGACTCTGCCGGACACACTTTTTTTAAGATCGTATTAAAAAAAAAAAGGCAGAAAAAACAGAATCATTGACTTTCTCTACATTCTCCGAACGAACGACGTCACCAAGTCGTATCTTCGGAGTACAAAAGTAGCATTACTGAACGTACGAACATTGATAGAACCCGAGAGAAAACTGAAGACTCATCTCTACTTGTTTTTATCAGTTTATTTTATAAGCTCGCTTTATCAGCTATTATCATCGGGGTCTCTCCGTTATACTGGCAGGGCCGCCTTCTTTCATTGGTTCTTGGAGCCCGCAACGTTTTAGCTTGTCAATGTTGAAAGATTGAAGTAGAAAAAACATGTTTTCCGAATCGATTCTTTTTTTTTCGTAAAAATCGTATTCGAAGGAATGTCAAAAATGTTAATTCGTTCAAAAACAGGGAGCGAGTTCCATTCTCGACTTTTTAGAATTCCGCGATAGGGGATCTGTCGTCTGCTCGATACGTCACTTACATGCACGTGCGATGTTCATTCGCGACGCGATTATCGACACGCCGACCAATGAGGAGGCAAACTCGCAGACACTTTGTTCGAAATAAAAAATAATAAATTTACATATAACTACGATTTCAAAAAGCGTTACAAACGCTACACTACTGTTTCTTATCGAAATCATCGACCTTGAAATTTCGTGTGACCCAGAATCTCGCTGTATTCTACAACTTTAACCCAACATCTCGCAAAAAGTGAGGTTGGAAAGTCAAACGTTTTTATGCTTTGTCAAGAAACTATTTGCTGAGGTACTTTTTTTTTACGTCATCTCGTTTCCGAGATATTTAAAAGTTGTTTGTGCCATTTCAGTTCATTTCAACACATGGTCAAACTTTGAGTTCAGTTTATTGAGGAAAAAAAAAAAAAAGACGACGAACATGTGACTTATTGGCTTTTCCTTAGAAAATAATTCCCTGATTGTTGCAATAACACTGCAATACGTGAGGTTAGAATATTTACGATGAACCGGCACCTAACAAGAGAGGAATGATTCCTTTCGTATTTCAGACATTTCTTTTTTGTATTACATTCCAGTTTTGCCCCATTTTCAATAAAAAATGTCTGACAACGTATATCGACTTGTTATCGCATGGTATTGATATTTGCAGAATAGACCTGTGGGGAAAAAATTTCTTTTTATCCATTGATTTATAATTTTTTTACATTGCACTACAATTCTTTTAGTAGCTTTTGATTTTGAGTTGTAAAAAAAGATTTCTCAATTAATCGGAACAATTTGGTTGCATTGAAATGCTGTAAAATTCAACACCATGTTGTTGAGCAAGTTCTATTCGTTGAAAACAATGAAAACTTCGACATCATAAACAGAGAAAATTTATTACATTTAAAATTATCACCTAATTACTTGCAACACATAATTACTTCTTATTTGGTCGGAATGTTTCTCTGTTCTTTACAATAAAATGAAAAAAACATTAAATTGAATATTTGTGTTCAACACTTCAATTACATCAACGAAATTTGTTCTTGCAGATTTTGTTGTAATGGCGCTTTTACGGAACAGCCTCAGAGCATGGACGCGAACACTGAGACATTTTGCGACAGAAGCTCACAGCATGCCTCTAGATACGACAAAATTGTTAAAAGGTACTGGCAGGACTGCGCCGATTGTTGTATTGAAAGAAAAAGATTTCATCATCAACAAAAGGTTAGCGGAGAATAAAGTTTTTGAAGAAAATGACTTCGTTGTGGCTCGTCAAGATCTCTTAGCGAGCAAAGAATTTGATATAACGGAAGGCAAAGTCGACATGATCATGATAAATCTGTGTTTGGAAAAGAAAAGAATAGACACCGCCATGGCCTATCTTGAATATTTATGGAAAACCCAGGCCGACATGAACTTGACTACCATGACTCAGTACCTCAAATTATGTTACGTAAGAGAAAATGTTGAACTGAACGACAAAGAAATGAAACTACTTCTGACGTTATACGACACAGTCAGAAGAAAATATCCTGTGCTGGATAGTTTCACCGCGGAATGTTGTGTTCTCGGTATCTCAAGAACTGATCGATGGAAAGAAACCCTTGAGCTTTACGACATGATCAAATTATCGTCCAAACCTAGATCTTGCACTTATTCGGCAATAATTACCGCCGCCTTCGGAAACAATGAGCCTGGAATCGGCTGGAAATATCTAAGGGAAGCTTTCGAAAGAGTACGACCTGAACATTACGTCTTTTTAGCTTATCTCGAGTATTGCAAAAGAAATTTCAAGGGAGAAGAATTAGAGAAGGAGCTAGGAAAAATGTTCTCGTTATGGGGCGAATATGACTTTCGTCCTTTCGTCGGTGTTGTCGACGCTTATGTCGAGGTTTATAAAGATTTGGGATGGAGCGTCGAACGAACTTCCATCAGAGATGCGTAAGTTATTTTATATGTTTTTTGGTTTTGAAAAATTCTATTTACGAAAAGGAAACATATAATTTACATCAACCATCGCCAATTCTTCGTTGTTCCAGCGGAATTTGCCGAAACTGTTTTCACAGATTGTCCAATTTCAACGTCTCGGTCGAGGAGTTCTCAAAAGTGGCGCAACTTCTACGCGAGCGTGTAATAATAGGCGGTGACGTTTATCAAAAGACGACTCCGAAAGAGTTGAAATACTTTCTTCAATTTGTGGAGAAACGCAAGCCTTGGGACATTGTAATCGACGGTTTGAACGTTTCGTATCTATCGAAAGTGTCGCGAAAAGTTTCTGGTCACTTGGTAAATGAAAACTACGCCGTATTAGACATTTCTAAACGAAAGGGATGCGAAAGAAAAAATGATGTTGAACATAATATGAAATATTTCAGGTCAAGAGTACTGTGAAGTTGTGTGCTGAGATAATGGGTAAAAAAGTGTTGATTTTGGGACGAAAACATATGAAGTCGTGGCCGAAGTTGGATTTGAGTTACATAGAAAACAATGCTGACATTTTTTTCGCTGAAAATGGGTCAGTATACAGAATTTATAATCTGAAAGACAAATTTTTCATTTATTGCTACCAAATGGCAAACTTGATATTTTCATAAGAAAAAAAATCATCGTTCAATATTAATTATTTAGTTAAATAATGGGTTTAACGATATCGACGGTTTTTGGCTCCTGATTTGTTCTTTGATTGGCATTAGTTTAAGGAGGTTCGATCGTTTCTCATGTGTTCGATAAATTCCAAGTTTAATTGTTCAAAATTCGTATGAATCTTTTTAACAATCATACTCAACTGTGGGTAAAATCTGAGGAAGTTTGACCGTTTAGAAATCGAGTTATTAGTTGTAAAATATCGTTTTTTTTTCGTAACTCCCCATAAGATCTCATGTTAAAGTTGCGATTTTACGACGCTCGAGAAGATTCACGAAAAATATCAAATAATTATCTTGGAATAATTGTATTTGATCATTTTGCCGTTACTTTGTATATGCTATTCCGGTTTTTTATTTTTTTTTTTTGCCCACAGATCAGCTGACGATCCGTACATGTTATACGCGACTATGTCATCTGGACCATCGACAATGTTCGTTTCGAGAGACTTGATGAGACAGCACTTAACACTTTTAGAAGATCCAGAAGCAACAAGGATTTTTAAAAACTGGCAAATGACGCATCAATTGACTCCGGTCGCGATAACATCGACACGAGGAACTCTCGAAATAAAGTTGAAAAATCCTCCCAAGTATTTACCGGTGGTACAGGAAGACGGGAACGGTTGGCACGTGCCATTTACGTTCGAATCGGCGCACCAACCTCCGGTCGATTACGAACCTCCTAAATCGTGGGTTTGCTTCAGGAAAAAAAAGACTACGAAGGAACCTACGACTGCGTCGTTGCCTTGAAAATATTCAATAAATTATTTTTTATCGTGAATACTTGAAACTTTTCTTACCGTTTCGAACCAACTTTCCCATCGTCTTTTCGAATCTTACATTCTGTTCCTTTTTAATTATCAATGAATTAACTCCCTTCATTTTCAGATGAAACATTGAAAAATCCAACTGGACATTTCGAGTAATGAATTTTGAAAGTATTAATTTCATGCAAATGAATTAATATTAATTATCCAGACTCTTATGAAAATCCAAATGGTCTTGAATTATTATCTTCCTGTTTTTTTGAGCTCATTCGTCCGTCTGTGAAACAAAAATTTTCCTTAACCAAAAAACGTATCAAACTCGATCGCATTTGACAGTCTCATGAAGTTCCCCCCACCGGCGATTTTTGTTTCTTTTTATTGTGAACAAATTTCAACTTTTGTTCACAGTCACTTATTCTCCATCTCGATTTGATATTTGCAATAATAGAAATTTTTATATCTCCGTATGTGGTGGAATAGTTAGGGTTTTATTTACGAAAAAAGAATCTGATTTTTGACCAACTTGAGATTTTTGATAAATTCACCTTTCTTTTGCCTAAAAACTCTGAAATTTCGCGTAGATTTGAAGCTTTTGAGCTCCCATATATTCTTATCGACAGATAAATTGTTTATTGCAATAGAACATTGTAGAATGAACAAGAACGGCCGCCTTTCCCCTCCTAATTGCTTCCCCCTTCGTCACGGAGACGAACGTGAGCAGATTTGAGCAAGATAATTTGGATCCTTATCCATTATCGAACGTACTGTCAAAAAGTGCTCTCGGAAATTTTCGAATTTCCCTAGAAAAACGCTTCAGAGTTGTTATGAAAAGGAAAAAAAAACGGTTTTATGAGAGATTCTTGAGTTCAGAGTTATTTCGAATTAAAGAAATAATGAGTAAAGTTGTACAGCTGCTGTTTTACCTAATCTTCGATAAAATTAATTCTGAAGAAAATATGCCTGGAAAATATTTCCATTTCGAAGAAGAATAGAAATTGTGATGTTAGAATATTCTGTTATTGTGTTCTTCGACGAACGAACGTCTACGTGCTCTCCCTCTCTCTGTCTTTTGTTTACGTTATCGGTGACGGCCGAGCGCGATTGTATACACGATGGTATATAGAACGAAAGAGCCGCGAGGTGTCGCGAAGAGCGCAGTCGCAAAGACTGGCACGAGGGGGTACCGGCGTGCGCGCGATCGCCGCGCATTCCACAGTCTTACCTCGTCCCTTCGTCGCGAGCAACAGGTGACGCGTACAGTTCTGTACTTGTGTTTAAACGTTTGGCGTGTACGCGCGTGTGTTGTTTTTGTTTATTTTTTACTTTTGTTTTTGCTTCTTTCGTTCGTCACTTTTTAATTCACATGTGTGTTTGTTTCAAGTGCTGGTTCAATTTAATGAGGATTTTTATGAAGTGACATCCCTGTGTATCGTACGCTATTTCGTTTGTGTGTTCAAGTTTACGTAAAAACAAAAGTTCTCGCTACTTTCGCTTTCGGGTATGGAAATAAAGAAAAAACGACGGAATAATTGGTCAACATTGGGTCAATTCGTTGGGGAGACTTTTGGATGGTCGTGTTTCTCCGGGAATCAACATTTTTGAGGACGTCGATTGTTCAAGGTACGAACTAACATTTTCCTAACGAATTTTCGAATTTTCTTTCGCCTATTTACAGCTCGTTCTTTTAATTGGAAAGAACAACTATGTTTGCTCGGCAAACATCGAGTTTCTTTAACGTACATTCGGAGATTCAAAGAAAAAACGCGATTATATTACTTTTCTCCTGTCATGCGCAATTCGGCTTATTTTGCCTCGTGCGCTTTCCACATTTTGCTATAACTATATACGCATATGTAAATATATAAGTCGTGCAGTCATGGCGTTTGTGTTATATTATTAGCTTGTGCATATTAAGCCCGCATTGGAATCTCCTCAGCCCTCAGATCAGTGAACCATCGAAGGTCGAAGACTGCAACAGCAAATATATTTATATATATTCGTCTTTCCATTCACCGATTACACTTTCCGTTACTTGCCAACAGAATCCACAATCGTACGAGAAAAATATTCTCCTTTACATATGTCGAACACTTACATTACACGGGGAATAGAAAGTTTCTGATTGTAAAGAAATTTAATGAGATTTTTATTGACACAATGACATATATCTTGTATTTGAACGTATGTTAGATCAATTTTTGTATTTTTATTTCAATCGATCGAATCTTTTCCCATTTCACTCCGTAGCAAATCTTTTTCCGAACGTATTTCAATCGCTTCATCATTTCAACATTTATTGCAACCTGTGAGTTTGTATGCTCGGAGAGTAACGATTTTTTTTTTATTTCTTCGAACTCCACATTCATTTCCTGGTTTTTTTTCTTCAAAAACCAAAGCCAGATGGAAAACTGGACATTTCTTAATACTAAGGAATTCAGTGAACAGAAGATCGATTTGTAGTCTCGTTGCATCGATGCTAACCTCAAAACCATGATTTATTAATAATTTTTTGGTGAATTTGAAGCATATTCCATGCACATTTTGCAAAACTAGTGATTATTTCATAACTATCGTAAAATTTCAATTTTCACGAGTTCGTAGCAGCTCCATATGAAGAATCATTGGAAATGTTTCAGGCTCTTATCTCTCTTTCCAATTTCTCGCTGCAAGTTTCGAGGGCATTTGTATTACAAAAGATAATCCGTTAGTGAGATGCTAAG
>JACEOJ010000101.1:519177-576218 GCA_013761285.1 Campoletis sonorensis | reverse complement strand
TTTTTTTTTGTGTCTCCTCTCTCTTCTCCTACGATTGTGTATCGTATTATGGGAGTGAGGGCACAGCAACCTGACGCTCGTAGACAGTGGTCTACGCGAGTGTGGGTAAGGGAAAAAAATGGAATCTCTGGAAAGTCTCTCGTCAGCAGTCTCACGATCCAGTGGAGAGACGAATCATCCTTCTCTTATCCATATATAAAATATGTGCATAGATGTATATAAAGATTCGTGAAACATGTCCCCGTATTGATATGCACGTATCTACGTGGTGTGACAAAAATAACGATTTTAATTTATGGAGCACGTGTACAGGAACGTTTTGACGAGAAAAGTGAGGATTTTTTTTTTTGTGGTTTTTTATAAATTATGAGTTGATGATTGATGACGATTCGGTGCGTTGTTGAGAGCGTGGGAAGTTGTACAAGAGGGCGCTTCGCCCGGTGAGCGCTCAAGGGCTCTCGCGCGTTATCGCTTTGCGCTGGCCACGCCCACTTCGCAGACCGAGCTCGTCCGATTGGCCGTCGCGTATGTGTTCGTATCTTTTGAACTATGCGTCAGAGACGAAAATAACTAAGGACTTTTCTTTCGGAAATCACGCGATCTATATGATGGAATGAAAATCTGGCATGGTTTCCGGGTCACCCTTTATATGTGTCATATAAATGCATATTTCAATGGTTTCTCAGAACTGAGTCAGCAGCAATCTTGACTTAAAGCTCTTCGTACTTTCGCATCATTACCTGAATTAAAGTTCCACTAAACTTTAAACGATTTATCCCATGATCGGACTTTAAATTGATTTTGCTCAACTAAATAAAAATAAATTCAAGAATACGAATAAAAATTCTTTCCTCGAAAAAAATAAAATTACAAGGAATTACGATAAACAAAATACCAAAAAAAATTGGAAAAATCTTGAAAATGAACATAATTATTAGCCACAAAAATTGCGAACTTTAGCACCATAAGGAATAACACTTTGGCGCGTCTAAAGTCTTAAAACTGAGAAATACAAGCGAATGTGTGTTACGTTTCTATTATTACCGAGGAAAAAATATACGAAAAAGTAAGCATAACGCAAATATAATTGAGCGAAGGGAGTAAGAGAAACGCTGAGAAACTCGTTTAGCCAACGAGAGCTCCGAAGGCATGATGAAGTTTTCGTGTGGGTGACCGGTATAAAAATTGGTCGTTTGCCCACGCGAGTTTTACGTATTTGGCGCGTACGCGAAAGATCCGTCGTCGTGTCTCAGTGTCGTTCGCACTTGGCTCTCTCGTGGACGATCGGACGCAAATGTGTGTACGTTCCGAGGCTCCCGATTCCCCGGTACACCGGGGCTTTACTCGGCTCAATCTGCAGGACCTTTTTGCTCCTCTTTTCCTTCATTCTCTCCTCTTATTCTTGCTTAATACACTATTCTCGAATGGGACTCTCGCCCAACAGCAAAAGCAACAAAATAAGCACGATCTCCGTTATATTGAGTCTGCGTATGGAGTGCATGCGAGTCTCGATTATTCATGAATGAATGGATCAACGAGGCTCAGACCTCTCGCCTTCTTCATTCGTGCCACGGTACCTACAGGGTGTACAAAAAACGTGAGCCACGGCGTATCTTAAAAATCGGCTAAATTGACCCGGGTCACTTTGCGGGCTCATAACTCCCAGTTAAATCATTCGATTTCGAGACATTTTTTTTCGAAATAATCGTACAACTCCTGACTAAGCGAATGGCGCAAAGTTTGATGGAATCGGAACGTAAGTTTCATTGTAGTGGATGTTTAAAAAAAAAACTAACCATATTTTCTCGGCAAAGATCGATTACGGCTTGGGTCACATTGACTCAGACAATACGTCTGAATGTTCCGTCAGCATTGCGAACGTCCAAAAAGTACTGAATAATCTCCATTAGACAGTGAAGGGTTTTTCTGATTTTTAACGATTTTTGAAAAGATCATTCGAAACGAATAATGTAAATAAACTGAACCTCAAATTGCCAATCTCCTGGCGGATGGTCTGAAAAACAAGATTTCTGGTGGAAGGATAAACAGAGCATTAATTTCACATCATTTTTTGTTACGATTATTATCTATTTTGACATTGAAATTTAAAGAAAAATTCACATACACGTCATTTAGACGATAATCAGCAGTTTTATCAGAATGCATTGTGTCTTGTATTGTTTTTTTTTCTTGCAACTAGAAAATCAAAAGTTTTTCAATCGTAACTTACACCAGAGTTAGTTTGTTGATCAGATTAAATGTTGATTCCTTATTTCTGTTATTTTTGCTATCGACAATTACTCTAATTAAAACTTGATGGTTGTTGAACATTTTCTCGCAGTTTTTCGAAATCGTATCTCTTGTAATCAATGTAATATATTTTTCAAATGTTACTCTTATTCGAAATATGCTGCGCTTCCTCTAAATATCGTAGGCCTAGGGTTTCATCCAATTGCAAAATAAATGATGCAACATTGCGAATAACGATACGAAGATAAGGAAGTAAAAATGAGAGACAAAGAAGAAACACTATTAGCATGACTCTACTTCGAAACGACGAGTCGTTTGCAAACTCGTTCGACCAGACAACAACGTAAATCATAGAATATTTCAATCTGCGAATGCGCTACGCATTTTCTCATACTTTCGAAGCCTTTTGCCAGTGAATACATTGAGCTTAGCTGTTCATTTTACGCTCTGATCTCTTCGTATATAATAAAAATAATAAAATAATCGTTCTGATTAAATTTATACGAACTGATGATAAATGATACGACTTAAATATTACGATTTGACTGTTCCAAGTCTTCGGTTTACGCCTTTTTTGTTCGCTGCTTGTCGATGCATGAAACACTTCTCGAGCAAAGTCAATAAAATCACCCAGCAACCTCGTCCAGATTGATTTCATGGATTATTGATATCAATAACGATCTTTGTCAACGTTTTCTTGTTTTTTTTTTTTCATTTTCTTCTACAAGCTACTGTACCACGATTAAGTCGCTCAATATAATTTAATTCACCTTCCGATTCATATTCACGCACACGATATCTCCCTTTCGTATTCCTTTCACATGGAATCACACTGGGTGTTCTTTTCTTACTTTTATTTTCTCTCTAGTTTTAGTATCTCAACTTCCTCTTTACGTACCGGATGCGGAAATCCTTTCACTGATCTTTATCTCGCCAACTTATCAAACCTTTTTAAAGCCTATTTTAAAGCAGCTTTCGGAAACCTTAGCTCGTGAGATCCAAGATTTCATAATGCTCTGCTTATTTCTGGAGAATTGAAATATTCATTTCTCGAAGTGTCCCATTTTTTGGGCCCATTAGCGGGGCCCCTGTTACAAAATCTTTCATAAATTAGCATTTATTGGGTGCATTCGAAGAATTTTTACCATTTTTTATGAACTACAAAGCCGACAACTATATACACTGTCAAAAAAATATTGCGTCAAGAATATTATCAAAACTGTCAACGGAAACCCAATCTCTTGAAAATCGTCTGCTAGTCAATTTATTTCAACTTTTATTGTAAATATTTCAAAAATTCTTCGTTCATGTCAATTTTATATTTCTTCGCTAAAAATTCGCTGACTTGATATTTTTCTAGCAAAATTTTATGTACTTTTTCTTCATTCTGTAAAAAGATCTGGAATTAATTAAAACGGAAGGAATTGAAACGATTTTTTTTTTCGTCTTTAATAACGTGTTGTTTTTAAATTGTCAAACACGGTTATATTTTTTATTAATATACAGAAAGAATGGGGTACGATAACGTCACATTTGGTGAATATTTAACGAGAAAAACTCTGTGAAACGAAACAATTTTTCGAAAAAATGTAATACTAAATGAAACGGGTGTCAAAAAACAATAAATTAGCTGCATGCCGCAGCTATGTATTATGCACCATCACCAACAGATCATATTTTTATTGATCTTTAGGTACAGAACGAAAATAAAAGAGAGGAACATACACAGTAACTCTGTTGGAAGGAAGAAAGTACGATATCTTCGTCGTACCTCGGCTGATATAGGAAAACTGTCCGCTATCATAAAACGATAAACGGGCCGTAATAAAAGTAAGTGCCTATCCCGAGTATATTGCTCTCGGGACCTTAACCACAACGACGTTTTCGTGGTTCACGTTTGTGTCCACGTAAAGGATCGAATTGCGAGCTTTACTCGGTGGTCACAAAATCAACAGGGCTATTTTCTTGCACATAAATATAGATACACTTGTTTTAGTGTCTAACTGTGGTTTTTATTGAACTGCATTTTTTTAAATTACATTAAAGACCAATTTAAGGCAGCCTCCAATCGATTTTTACTTTCTTTGAGCTATTCATTGCAGTGAATCGTACCAAGTCACATTCAAGGCCAATAAACCACTGATAAATAGTGCATGGTCGACGCAGCCCATCGAAGATAACATTAAAAATCAATGAAATTCGAAAAAAACAATTTAACGCTAATTTAACGATATTCAACTCCAATAAATCAATATTATCCGGAATAATTCATTTTGTAAAGTTAACTAGTTTGCTCCTTGACTTTTATAACTCGTCAATCAAAAAGATTTGCTTAATTTTCATCATTTAAACATCAATTTGATATTTATTTTGATATTCCTTTGGTAAAATATTTTTTTTTTATTGTAAATATTTCGAAATATCACGAAACAATAAAATTTTGATGTATTTCAACCATTTAAACGTCGCCATATATTTGGGTTTTTCATTATTATCGTACGTCATTGAAATAAAATATAAAAAGATGGAGTGTTTCATAGAAAAATCAATTTTATTTCAATTTAATGATAAATTTGAATTTTTACATAATATTTTTCTTATCTAATATGAAATAAAATAAAATTACACTATAATGGAGATTTCTTCTACGAATATATCCAACAAGTTGACCGTATCCACGGACACTCCGTGATATTCCATTTTACTGGAAACCGGACGTTCAAAGAGTCTCATACACAATGGCGTCTGGTTCGTCGTACTGCACGACGAAGTAAAGAGAATTGTTCGTCCGCACGTTGATAGCGCAAGAACGTTAAAATGTTCTCGAACGTCCACTTGTCGAGAAGTGGCCAAATTGGTGCCACTGACGATATATATATGTGTCTACATATACGTATTTATACAATTCACGTCTATTACCCTTATCAGGACTTTCCAGACATCGTTTGCTGGCTTCGCAAATTCTCTCCTTACTTTCTCCTAACATATAAAAGTTTTCGATTGTATTCGCATTCGATTGCAGAGTAAATCGCGCAATGATCGAATTTCTTGTTTACTTCAGTTCAATTGTGGCTTCCATTTTTCTAATGAAAATGACATTTTCTTAAAACTGGACAAATAAGGCTGAACGAACCGTTTGAAAAAAATAGAGCCGTTTTAGGAGCTCAGTGACTTTAGCTCTGTGCGCATTAATCAATAAAACTGTTAGAGTTTCTTAAAGTTTTGCAAAAGTATGCACAAATGGCTGTTTTGAAAACATGGACGTTTCTGCAAATCCTCATTAAAAAAGAAAAAAAAAAACCAATGATCGCAATCAAATCCCAGTTTTGTAGGCTACTTTAAACAAGGATTTTTCAAGCTGCTTCTTCCTCATGGTTGAGAACAAAAGAAGATATGAACGGAAAATAAAATTAACTGTTTCGAGTACAGAGACCGAAACTAAATCTCTATCGAAACACACACACACACACACTTTTCCTCTTCTCTCTCTCTCTCTCTCTCTCTCTCTCTCTTTTTGTCTCTCCTTCTCTCTGTCTGACAGTCTACGTGGTTGTGTGTACGTAGTACATTTTCACGTCATACACGACGACTCACAGAGACGAGTCTCGGTATATTGGAGAAGAGAGGGTTCACTCCCGAATGAGCCTATGGTGGTCCACCATGCGCCTAAAATCGATTCTGCCGAGAGACACAGACAGCAGGGCATGGACCTTCCCGTTGCTCCTCGCAGCATCCCTCCCACACATTTCCCTTCCTCTTCCTCTCTCTCTCTCTCTCTCGCTCTCTCTCTTTCTCCCTTTCTCCCTCTTTCACTTGCCATTGATTGTAGTCTCGCTTCGTCGTAACTCTTCGATTTCCGTATACCCAGTACATTGCTCTTTGACTATCAGGTCCGAGTGATACACGTATTTTACTCATTCGTACATTCGAGAACGAAATAACAGAGTACTTTGTGTTTTTTTTCCTCAAGCTCCCTACTCCATTTTGGGCTCATTCCTCTTCGCTCGTTTCTTTCATTCAAACTTTGAATGGCGAAAAAAGAGTGTGAGGTCTGCCAGCATGAATGAAAATTGATGATGTTGGTACTTCACACATTATTACGATTCTACAAATTAACAAGTTTTTCATTCATTATAGTACTCGAAGGATTTAGATGCAGCAGCATGTAAGGATATGATATTGACATTCGCATCGGTAGAAAGCTACGGAAAATATTTCTTTTTAATATTTATTTATAATTTTTGGAATCGCCCCAAATGTTCTGCCAGATTTAGGTTTCAGATCGCAAAAAAAAATTGACGATCTATCGTAGACAAACAGTGAATATAGTTTCGGAGTCCTCCATAAAAACACGGAAATTTTGGTGCATTCCAACGATATCCGAACTTTATAGCAATGCGGTTGCGGAAGGACCGAGTCGTTAAAATCCTAGACAGACTTCATTCCACTCAAATATGTCAATAAACAGATGTGTGAAAAGAATCATGTTTTCTAGATTTCATGTCGCATACAGTTCTCAATATTCTTCATTTTACGATGTCGGCGTTACGATGTAAGAAAAAAAAAGGTCCAGACTTTTCCTGACGCTGGAATACACGAGGGTATTTGTACTTTACTTATTCATTGGAAGAAGCAGCGTTCGTAAAACACGTGAATGAGAGCAAAGGAAAGTCGATTTTGGCTTATTCCGAGTATATAGAGAACCGGAGGATCCTCGTATTAGGTTTCGAAGCAATGTTGTCGAAGTAACATCGGGTCAATTGAGTCGTAAAATCGTCAATTGAACTTTGCGTTACTCAATTCGTTCACAAATGTTTAAGTGACTTGAAGATTTCTTTATCCCAAAGTTGTTCAATAATTTATTTATTTATTTGTTTGTCGACGGCCGTATATTTTTACATTACGATCGAAATAACAAAAATGAATATCGAAACAGTAACTGAAAAAACAGAAATAAAAACAAATATAACGTGATAGTACAGAAAATAGAAAATACGATTGCGATTTGTGGCGCCAATAAAGAAAAATAATCTCGAATTCTGATTGACAGTGGAAAATTTAGCGCATATTAACTTTAGCTCACGCAGCTGCACTCGAACATTATTTGTTTATGACTCATTCGTGAAGAGAGTGAACAAAAAATTGGATACGTGTGAACGAGAGGAGGGTGGTTTTGCAGGAAGGTCGTCGAGTTTGAACTCTCTGCAAGTATTTTATTGTGTGTGCTGTACGAAATTGCGCTGCAGGGGTGAAATTTTGCGGATGGGGAGAAGCCAGTGCGGGGGGTCTCCTTTAACGCTCGCTTAATTTTATGGTCAGCCGTAATAGTTTCGCGGGCAAATTATTATCACGAAAAGCTCTAACTGTATGTACGAAGAATATATACGTATATATTTGTAGACTCTCTTTACCGCACAATGATATACAGAAGTGCACAAGAGTCTACGTGAGCGAGGATAGCAAGGATAACGGTGGAAAATTATCCTCCGAGTTGGCCCATCGTCATCATCGCCGTTGTGGCCTTTCGGGGTGCCTTTATGGCAGGGAAGTTTATTAGCTGTCGTTTCCTCCAAGTTAACTCAGTCTCGCTACCAAACTCAAAACTTGTTGGGACTTTTCCTCATCGCCTTTATCTCAACCCCCTCAATCTCTAATTTAACAAACCAGCCTCTCGTTTTCTGTCTTTTTCGCGCTTTGCGTATGACAGCTTTTGATCTCGTATCCCCTCTTCGAGGGCAACGTTCACTTTATGCCACTTTTATCAACGCGTAAAGCAGAAGAGCAAAAACTTTGCTATATTTGTTTATAAATACGGTAAATACAAATTATCAGACAGTTGTTGAGTCAATTGAAACGTTAAAGAGCTTGGGAAATCCAGTTGCTTTACAATATCAGAAGAGCGTTGACCACTATTTTCAACAATCGTTCTTCATGCGACTGGTTAGTCCCCCGAGTGATTCACGGCTGCGAACAACCAGTGGCTCAGGAATCCTAGCGATGTTAATTTCACGGAGAATCCAGAGAATTCTCGTCCAGCTCCCGGCGCTCACGATCACTCGGCGGCTGCTGCGATCTATCCGTCTGCGTATATTTCCAAATTCAGAAAAGACCTTTATCCCATCCCTCTTCCGCGGACGGAATTATAGCTTCGACAGTCCTTGGAAGAGAATTTGATCGGATTCCAAACTGGATAAAAGTGAAAATATAGCATCAAGGAGCGTCTAATTAGAAATCATGAAAACGACTGTTACTTAGAAACAACGATAACGTGATGAAAGCCACAAAAAGAACTTCAACAAATAGTCATCGTCGTAACCGTCGATTTCTCGAACTCATTATTATTTTGGCAATTAACTCGGCTCTGAGATAAATCGTTAACGCGGATTTGACAACTGCCCCATTTCGCGCGAAGCCTCGATTGTTATTGCAACAAAATATATACCTTTTCATATCGTGACAAGTCGCTCGACTCACTCGTTTTATTATTCCTGGTGATGCTACACCTGAGCCTTCGCCGAGGTACATAGTCAACTAAACGAGCTTGTCGTGCAAACTTTGCCCTTGCTCGACACTCTATATACGCAAGGATAAGAGGTGGAATAAGAAACAAGGTCCTGGGTCGGCCAGGTCGTCCTGGCTTTTCAAAATACTCACACACAGCCGTCCGTACATTATACGAAGCACACAAATCCGGTAGTCCTTGTCGTAAGTTTTGCTTCCGGTTAACATGGCACCTTGCGTCACTTACACCTTACCATTTATTTATATATATATGTATATATCGCGATGGAGACGCTGCGGGCTTCCAAGTAGACGAAAAGCCCATCATGGAGGGGGAAAATACTCGAGCCAGCATCCTGATGTAAACCAGCTTGGTTGGGTCCATTTGCATAAGTGCCTCGCGACCGACAGCGCGTCGCTTAGAGTTTCCAACTTTTGCGGTCTACTGCTGCGTCCTAACCTCTACACTCTATAGACGATGCTTTTCTCTTCCTCCAACCCTTTCACCCCTTTATCACTCTTTGTCTTTCTCTCTTTCTCTCCATATCTCCCTTCCATCTTTCTTTCTCTTTTCGTCTCCAAATCCCCATCCTTTCCCCAGCCATGCCACTTTGGCCACCAGTGAAAGTGAGACGTGCACAGCGATTCAACGTCACTACCTTCTTCAACCTCCCTATATGTTCCTCGGGTCATTTGCTCTCCACGACCTACAACTCTTCCCCCCCCCCCCCCCTCGTCTCTCTCTCTCTCTCTTCCCTTTCCACCTATAACATTCTCCTATAACCTCCTCTTTCTCCCTTTTCATCGCTACCGTAGATCCTCCGAGCACGTATGACATTATTGTTACGTTATGCTCTTGCATTCCAGAGTGTCAGCCATCAGGCTACACCATCGACCCCAGAGACGTGCAATCACCGACCTTAAGCCACTCTCCCATCACGATATTGTTTAGGGATCGTCACGTACAATGCAACAGCAGCAAACGATTACAAGCTTTTCTATATTTAAACGATCGTTTTAGGACAGACGAGAGACAAAAATGTCAATCTTATCGAGTACAAAGTTGTTTTTTTTTTTGTTTTTTTTTTTTTTAATCCATTTGCAGAGCATTTTTTTTGTAGGTTTTATTAGAAATAGTGACCTTTGCAGTAATGGAGAAATGATATTTTGTCTTGTAAGACATAAAATTGATATTTTATTGCATAATCCACATTGTGTTTTAGTATAATTTTAATGATCACGTGCTAGGATAACTGTAGTTTTGAAACTCATTGCCCAATCTGCTTAGTTCTCCATGTCCCAAGTTTTTTTGAAATAATCAACGAATGCCACATCTCGTCGTAGAAGCAGTTTACTTTTTTGCCTCTTGCTTTTCTTTTATGCACATTCCATATTTACCCGCTACTTCACAGCCGTTGTCACTCACCTCCGCTGGAATGAAAAGAAAAAATATAAATCAGTATCGATGCACCGTTCTTCGAGATTAATTGCATTATGATTCTTACCCTCGCTCTGACAACTTTTGATCAATTCCATCATGTCGTCCACTTGCTTAGCATCTGCTTTCTCGTCTTGTTTCATTAATTCTTCCATTTTGTCAAACTGCATCTTTGCATCCTTCATCTAATTTATTTTTGTTTTTTTTTTTATCGTAAAGATTTACTTGATTATTCATCTTTGTTAATGTTTTTAGTATTTTGATGATGTTTTTTTCTTTGATTTTTTGTTAAACTTTAACAAAACTATAATTAAGATTTTGTCCAACTTACCATTTCGCTTTTCGTCATCAAACAAGCCCAGAAACATTGGACCTCTTCATTTTCGATGCCCTTTTTTTCTGATATTAGCTTAAGAGTTTCTGTTACGAACAAACGAATCAAGGTTTTTCATTGAATTTGATTAATGGATCCTAAAATGTCATGCTATTCGTAAGCTCACCTTCCGAAGGCTTTAGTTCATCGATACACGGTTCCAGTTGTTTTTTTAAGGCATTAGAGAACGGACACTCTTTTTCTTCTTCTGCCTAATATTTTGAAATAAAATATACGCGTTACATACAAATGTTAAAGAATTTTTCCAAAATTTATCGTATCGTGGTTTTTGTTTGAAATAATGTAAAAGCTAAAATGTTCTATAAAATGAAGAAACTTAAATTTGAATTTCGAAATGTTGGAGTTTAGTCTCGTAATCAACGAGACCAAAATGCTCGAGGATTACATTTTAAGTCAATCGCACGTTTGGATTAACAACCTACGATTCAACGGGTCGGATTAATCGTCAAAAATTCAATTACTTGAATTTTCAATAATTGTCAAATTAAATAGTAATGAAAAATACATTTGAATCGTGCACTTTTGTTTTTTGAGCGAAAATAAAGCATTTTGACAGCAACAACATTTTTTTTGACATGATTGGCGAGTGATTATTGCAATAAAGGGGAGAAAAATCGGGAAATGCTGAACTGTCGAATGAGAAATTATTATCGGGTAAATAATTTTGCCAAAAAAATGCAATAAATTATCTATTTTTCGACACCAATAAGACAAAAAGAATAATCCGTTTGAAATTTTTGTACTTACCACCGCCAAAGCCATAAACAAACCCATAAAAATTGCAATAGTCTTCATGATTTTTCCTCGTTGAATAAAAAGGAAACTGGCAATATTTGTTTTGTGACTGCGTCGTTCTCGTCGTCGTTCTTTATCGCGCAACAGACTAATGTTGGAAATTTTACTTGTCTCCGATATTTATATTGTCAGAAGCTGTCGTGCACTGTTCTGAATAATACGTCAGG
Source organism: Campoletis sonorensis (assembly GCA_013761285.1). Lineage (NCBI taxonomy): Eukaryota > Metazoa > Arthropoda > Insecta > Hymenoptera > Ichneumonidae > Campoletis > Campoletis sonorensis. The sequence goes on along the minus strand of JACEOJ010000101.1, from coordinate 564,673 downwards.
TCCAAACGAAAGTCCCGGAATCCTCGACCTTCGTACGTCGCACGACAGGAAACTCGGTGCTTCGATAATTGCTCGAGATACCGGATCGACCACAATCTCCGACGGATTATGTGAACAATTATATTGTTCCCGCGCGAACGCTAAGTACATTATTGCATTCCCAAAATAGCCAAGAATTGCCAAGCAGAAAAACATGAATTCAAAAACAAACATTTGAACTAAAAAATCTAATTTAAAAGTACAAGATAACACGACAAAATAATTGGCATCAGGTGAAATAAAATATTGTTCTGTCATTTATAAAAATTACCCATAAAAAGTATTCGGAAATATTTATTCTCTAATAAAGTTGCGGTCTTAAAAGAAAACGCGAAGTTTTCGATAGAAACGCGAAAAAATAGTCATTCAAAACATTTGTTTCGCGGATTAATGACATTGAAAGTTGCATCGCTGAAAAATTAAATGAAACAAAGTTAAGCAACCTCTAGTGAGGTCAATACTGGGTTGGGTGACCGCTTAGCCATGCATCAACTTTGCGTATCAATTGTTGAAGCGGAAGGCAATTTTTCTGGGCCTCGATGACGCTAATCAACTAATAATCAGTAAAAATATAGCCGTAGAAGTGCGTTGGGAAAGAGAGTGGTTCCGAACAATACTCCGGGAAATCTAAAGGAACAGTAAAGTCGTGAAAAAATGTTGGTTAAACTAATGGGAATGGACTCGTAAAAAATCGCAAGGGCTATTCGCAGTAGCAAGAAAAATTAAAAATAATTAGAAGCACAATTTTAATATTTTTCGATACATTCTAGCAACGCATAACTCTTAAGTCGTGCTTATTGTCAAATAAAACCAGAAGCTTCACATAAATTGATGCTGCTCATTCATTTGATTGAACAATACTCTGTGGATGTTAATTTTCTTTGTGAAATTGTTCGCCGTACCACATCCTCATAAATAGTGAAAAAAAAGTATTTTTTTTTCTCTGCATTTTTTTTTTTGGATCGTCCAACGGTTGGCCAAATAACGAGTCTCATTCTGGAGGGTCGTTGAAACATATATAACGAAAAACAAATGTGAAAAAGCTTTTCGCGGTCCGGTAGATCCATGATTTAACGCTGTGGGTCGTGCTGGAATTCGAACAATGTTAATTTCGTGGAGAATTGTGGAATTTGTACGTACTGTTGCGTGGCCTATGAGAATGAGGATTACGAGCGATGGAGAACGATAGTGGGAGACCGAAAGAGAGAAAGAGCAGTCCGCGACGAACCCCCATGCAACCACGTGAGCTTTTCGCTTAAGCTGTCGTTTGCACATACAGGAAACAGGGAAACGAACATTTTAGGGATGCGAAAACAACTCTGTGATGTTCTCTCTGATCGTACTTCACATTTTGACTAAAATATTAAAATTTATTGAAACATGAATAGACAATAATAATTAAAAATAATAATAATAATAATAAATAATCAGGGACAACACACGACGAATATCAAATTTCTCAACGTTTGATTATAATGATTTATTGTTCGTATTTCAATTATTGAAATATTATTATTCTTGTCTCATTTCATTATTAAATTGAATTAAAAATTGAAAATACATCAAAGTTTCATCAGATACATAATTAGTTTTCTTGATCAAAATTCAATTCCATAGTAAACAAACAACAAATATAATTTGAGGACAAGAATATAAGTATAGAAAATAAATGTGAGATGTTTGTTGTCTAACATTTGTTTTTTTCTCCCAGCCAAGTCGACAATATTACTAACTTGCATGGCAACTGGCTCCAATTGAATGCCATAATTATTTCTAATTATTATGAAACGTTTGCTGGTCTTATTTAATTTGTTTATACTTATAACCAAAGCTGTAAAACATGAAGAGAAAAAAATTGGTATAATAAAAAGAAACACGTTGAGTGGTTTGCAAGTCATTTGTAAATAAGTGTCTTTCGAATGGAAATAATATGCAACATATAACAATGGCAGATTAGAATCTCTCGGAAGCGTTTACGATAATTGTGCCATGATGAAGCTCATCCAGATCTCTGTCAAGCACCAAATGACACGTTTTTTCCACGAATCGCTGTCCCCCTTCGTGTTACTCGAATTATTGTAAGACCCAGAGACTGATGATCAAGTAATTACGTTGACGCTTCCATTTTAAATCCATTGTGTATGTACATATAAATATATAGACCGAGAAACTCTCCTCCTCGCAGTTATAAGCCTTCTTCATTCACGACGACATCGCCAGGAACATACGTTGAAAAAATAATAATAACTTGAATTCACTCTTTTTTTCACTTATTTCAAAATATTCGACTTCGAATTGGAGACAAAAACGAGAGATTTTCAATTTATTGCAGAATATTAAAAAATAAACAAAATTTTGTTCTCACAAATTTTTATTTCGTGGTCTTTTCTCATCAACAATGTATCACGTTGAACGAAAAATCACGACACTTTCGTGGGGTTAATTGAAAAGACATTGATTCGGAATTAAAACTCAAACAAAATTGAAAATGGAAAGAAAAAAAAAATTTTATATGACGACAGTCGACACAAATATTGAGGGCTTGCGAGCAGTGCCAAAAAACATGGTCCAATAGGGAAAATTTTATTTTAAAAAGAAGAAGAGCTGTGCGATCATAATTTTTGTAGAAATATACATTTTACTTAACTTTTTTTTAAGTGGCAAAAAAAAACTTCTAATCACTATTATCGGGACCTTTTTTTTAAAATGCATCTTTCACAACGTGGTCAACGTTTGGATCGTACAGTTTGAATTTTAACAAAATGGTTGTTTCTTTTTTTGATTGTACTCAAAGACCTGTGCTGTTGGAAAATCCGACGTTTATGTCTCGAGATGCAATGGTTACGGTTTTCAAAAACACAGTTTTGATGTTGAAGCACATTTTTTGGGAATTTCGATGAAATTTCATTCTTTCATGTGAGTCCTTAATATTATGTCAACTAATTAATTAATGTCAACGAGGAGAGTTGAGGAGTTTTAGGAATTCTTTAGGGTTCTATGGTTCGGTTAATATCTCACCATCGTGAGTGTGGAAAGGCGGCTGCAAATTTGGAAATTGAATAACATTTTCGACGATCAGTTTGGCCGATCACAAAAAGCCTTTGATTTAAACTTTAAAAATTCGAGGTGAGGTTTGGTGACTGATCCATACTCTTAAAGTACGACGTAGGCAAATGACGAAGGAAATGACAGTCCTATGTTAAAAAAATTGACAGGATCGAAACCCACGTCATACTCCGATTTGTTTTTACTTTAAAATTGTCATAAAACATAGAGTAATTATTTTAATTATAAAATATCTTTTAAAAAATATATGTAGTAATAATAATAATAATTAGAACGATCATAATCATAATATTAAAGATAACAATAATAATGATAAAAAGAGGAAACCTGTACTTGAATATCTTCATTTTTTTCAAGCCGATAATAATAATCATTCTGTTTATTAACTTTCGAAAGTGCAAAAAATGAATATAAATTTTTTTTTCCGATACATAATCATTTAAATTTATCCTCCAAGAGACAGAGTGTAGCAGGAAAATAATTCAGGGGTCGTTGGACATCGGTTGAAATAGCCCGTAGCGAAAAAGCACACGCGCGAATTTATTCCCTCGAATGTAAATAAAGATTGAACGTCAGGTCGAATTTGTTGCTCTTTCTCTTTCTCTCCCTCTCATTCGGTTTTCCGGTCAAGTGATCGTGCCAATCAATTATGAACAGTGCTTCAGGCTCCATTACGTTGTCCACATGATATTTCTGCTGGTTTCGCCCCTGCTGATGATTCATTGACGCGACCGAGCTCCTGTTCCCCAAATTATCTCGTCTACGTCGTACCCTGCATCTTGGATCTCCACGTCGCCGTTTGCATCGACTGATCTCATATTTTCTCTCGATATTCGCGATACGCGGCCTCCTTACCTCAACGTCCTTAAAATCCTGCAACTCCGTCGTCTTTATCTCCGCCTCTTCCTCCTCTTCATCCTCCTCATTTCCTCATGGCATGAAGTATATCTGTCGCACAATTTAAATTCGTTAACTAGATCGAACAATTTTTCAGTATGGAAAAATTTGTTAACATATTATTATGTCACTGATAATGTTATATTTACTAAAAATATCGAACGTTTTAGAATGTTTTGCTATTTGTAGATAAAAACGTTTTCTTGTCCATTCAGACCTGTTTTTTATTTATTTAAAAAACTATATTTAGAGATTTTTTGTGTTTTGTTTTTAATTATCACTTGTTCTAAAATATTAGGGATAACCAGTGAATGAAGGCCCAACCGTCAGTTTTCCAAAAATGTTCACACTTGATCCATCGTCGATTTTTGTCTCTTTTTCCTTTTAATTCGTTACTAGGAACTTCTACATTCCTTGAGAAAAAATTCATTTGTTTTTTGTGAATACAAGAGCCAAACATTTACATGCAGTGTCTGTCTACCATGATGAAATCTTTTTTTATTAACTTGAAAAGTAAAAGCCATACAAAAATTGAGGGGATTTGAAAAATTGAGAAAAAAATCGAAATAAAAAATGCATTTATCTGAATATCGACGATGTGAATTCAAATCGTATCCGAAAAGCAGATGCTCATTTTTCTTCGTCCTCAATTGAACTTGGAACAATGTGTTACTTTTATTCGTCACGAAATCTTGACTGTCATGGAGATGAATATGCAGCAGAATCTTTACTGTCGGAATGACTGATAGAATTCTTTAATGAAAAAATTTCCAGCAAAGTCTTCCTGTTTAATGTCTTAATGTATTTATCTAACGGTCTCGCAGCCTGTTTCCTTTTTTTTGGCGAGAATATTTGTGGAAACTTAAAGCTCGAGCAAGCAAGGGTAACCTTGAGCTTGTATGTGCTGCATGAATACGATTCCCATGTAACACCATGACTATGTACGATATGCACCATCTGCAACAGTGCGATGTACTACAACTTGCGGCAGGAAGGGGGAGGCGGGGAGGGGGGGTGAGAGGCTGGGAAGAAAGAGGGAATCAACCCCCAGGAACCACTCTTGGCACATGTTACTGGTCATAAGCTCCCATGCAGCTTCGCCACTAATTGTGCTACAAATTGTAAACTGGCACCTCTGGCGGTGGCGTCGGTGTACTATTTAACTATGCAGACGTATATATAATACGAAACGTTTCACCTCAGAATTTACAGAATAGAGTCAAAACATGAGTAATTTGTTTTATGAGCTTCCACCCATGAGTTTACCATGATAAATACTTGTAAACACAGAAAATAAACAAATGAAGGAAGAAAAAATGAAAAATTTGTCAATTAATTACCGACGAATCCGTCTCGTAATAACATTTGGTGTAGTGCCAGGCTCGGACACACCCGTCGTCGGTGTCAACTGCAATTATCACAATTAAGTTTTTTTTTTTTCATTACTTTCATCGTCTACGATTAAATAATGAAGGATCCAACGGTTTTACTCACGATCGTTACTCTCGTTGTAACATTTCATAGAAACTTCCTTAGACCTGTCGATCATATCCGTAGGCATCATCATGTCTATTTGTTTGTTCATTGTGTCGAGTATTAAACGACCATCTTTCGCCTGTTGAAATCATTTATTGAGATACATTTCGTCATCATTAACGAGGCTCTATCGCCATAATCATAATAATATATAAAAAGTAACGGCAAAATGATGAAATACAATTTTTCCGAGATAAGTTTTTGAAATTTTGCGTCAATCTTCTTGAGCGTCGTATTATAATGAGTAAAAAATTTGAAAAGATTTCACCGTCTATTAATCGAGATATTCAGTGTTTAAAATCGCAACTTTAACATGGGGTCGTATGGGAAGTTACGAAAAGAGACGATATTTTACAAATGATAACTCGATTTCTAAACGCGGTCAAACTTCCTCAAATTTTACCCACAGTTGAGTATGATTGTTAAGAAGATTCATACGAATTTTCAACAATTAAACTTGGAATTTATCGAACGCATGAAAAACGATTGAACACCCTTAATACGAAATTTCGTATAGATCACTTACGATTTTCATTTGAGCATAAAGACACAAGTAGTAACATTGGAGAGCGTGGTCGGGTGGAAATTCTCCTTTCTTCGTTAGCGCCAGCACCTCTGTAAACGTTTTTACATCGAGTTTTTTAATAGAATTTGTAATAACGATAATAATTAGACATTTATTGAAAGCGTACTAACCAAAATAATAATATTAGATAAATACGAAAAAACAAGAATATTTGCTTCGCAGACAATTGAAAAGATCCGGTCTTCGAATTTGTTTTTTCTCAATTCCAAAAAAGTTCGATAATAGTTAAGCATTTTATCGTAAGTTCTAGAGAGCTGAGGAAAGAAAATTCACGAAAACTCTTCTTCCGAGACTTTTTTATACTCAGAATGAAAATAATTGCTAATCTTTTGAATTCTCTTTTCTCAATGTTTTTTATTTTACACATATTCATTAATTTTTCAAAAACACGAACTGCCTACAAAGTTATCTGTGAAAACCGCTGTCTCGACAACAAAACAGTTTTGATATTTTTCGAACAATTAATTATTGTTGAGATAAAAATAACAGGAAAGAATTTGATCTATTTTTGTGACTCTCTGTACTAATGAAATCTGTATATTATCAAAACGAAATAGCGTCTCCTTGACGACATCGAAAAAGGGATGTTAAAACACACATTTTTACTGTTAAACATGCCAAAATTTATGCGAATTCCTTTAACATACCTGGAGTAACTCCTGACTTATTAATGCAACCCTTGGCCAGTCCTTTTACTGCGTTTTTTATTTGCTGCATGGTCATCCTCTTCATTTGAAAGTTGTGGTGGAGAAAATACGTGTAATATCCAGAACGGAGTCGAGACATAAAAAAAACACCTCGATTTCAATGTCATGACGAGCAAAACCGGTCTAAACGGAATATATATTCAACTAGGATTCTTGTTCTATCGTAATCTCTCCCTATTAAGAAAATCGTTTGCAACTTCATGGAAATATTGAACTGGCAGATAATTTGCAAAAATTCAAATTTTTCGATAATAATTTGTCAGTTTTTCGGACGATACGTCGAATCATAAATCTCTTCATTACAAAATTTCAATCGAATCAACAAATAAAAACATGAGTGAATAAAAATAATTGAAAATAAATCTCTATTCCGTTGGTGTTCGTGTTTTGATGATTATTTTTCATTATTTCTGTTATTCAAAAGTTCCGAAAAAGCTTTTAAAACCAGTCAAATTATTCTGCACTAATCGAATTTTTCGATTTCGTTCGATTTACCAATTTGCTTTGACCATTTTCCGCGAATAATAAAACGCAACATTGAAAAAAAAACTTCAAAATAGATTTGAAGTTGCCGTCGAAGTTTGCATCGTTGCGGACAGCAACGAAGTTCCTTTTTTTTAGCAGAGTCCAAAATTATAAGCGATGTTTGGTTACGATAATTCGACGTTTATTCTTTCTGACATAAAAACGAAATCCCCGATAAAAAATAGAGACGACTTGGGAAATTCGGAGAAATTATGAAAAAAAGTATATCTTTTGTTCCAAAGATGCAAGTTTGGCAATCGCTGAGAATTTTGGATTGATATTCGAATAAGAAACGAAGGTTACTCACGGCTTCCGTTTGCGGAAAATTGAAAATCACCAACAAGCCCAAAACCATTGAAAAAATCAGTGTCGATCGCTGCATGATGAAATATAATTTTGCCACCTTTGTCGTTATAGAATGAATATCCTCACCAATCGATTATTGACGAACTAACGAATAAAAAAGGTAGATTAATCCTCAAATTCACAAATGATCGCGCGAACTTGAAACCAACCGATGATGGTTCATCCAGTTGACGTAACCGATAAAAATCTGGTCGCGCAAGGAATCCACTCGCTGCTTTTATATTCTCTCCGTTTCCGCAATCGGAACGATCATGTTTGACCGTTGGCCTACATCTCAACGTTGTTCTATGCGACTACGAAAATTACCGGGCAATCAATAAATCCTCCGCCCCTTGCACTATTATAGAAGTTCAAGACCAACTTACACAAAAACTCATGAATTCTCCTCGTGCTCTGGTAAAATCCAGACTCCAAGAATTTCCTTTACGTAATGTGTTGGGAAATTAAGAAAAAAATAAAAATAAAAAATGAGCCGCGCAGGATACAAATGTTCGCGTCATTCTGTAATAACATCTTTCTCGATACTCGATCGTTTTAGAAGCTTTTTTGTTTTGTTTTGTTTTTATTTTTTTTTATTTTTCATTTCAATTTCCTGATGACATTATTATGGACAATTAAAAACTTGTAACTAATTTGTGTGTTTTTTGTTGTGAATTCTTTCTTTTTTGCCATATACGGCGTTAAAGAAAAACCATTAAAAACTCGACTAATTGTTCAATTATGAATATATTGTCTCACGGGAAGAAAAACACTTCGGGATCTGTCTCGTATTGACACTTGATGTATTGCCAAGCTGCCACGCACCCGTCGTCATCGAAATCTACCGAAAAATAGATTGTTTCACGATGAAAATGTTGCTTTTTTTTCGAAAAGAATTTTAATATCAGATTTTTCGGTGAAAATCATGAAAAAATACAAGACAATGACGGTCATGAATACAAAGTTTCAGCAACTAAGTTCGTTACGCAACTTCAACACTCACCTAAAGCAGCACATTTTCTTGCGGCTGCAATATTACGATCCTGTAGATCCGCCGGCATCATGACCTTTATTTGTTTGATTATCGGGTCCAAGAGTACTTGATTATTTTTCATCTGTAGCAATGATTTTCCATTAAGAATCGCGACGTATGAGTTTTGACAGGAGATCAACGAGATAGAAAATTTTGATTGAACGAATACTTGCCGTTTTCAACATTCCCATAACGCATTTGATGTAACATTGAAACGTTGGGTCCTCAGGAAAGTTACCACTTCTCAAACCAGCTACAACCGCTGCCATGGGATTAGAAAAGTTAGTAAGAGAATTTTCTTAACGAGGTTCGATCGGCAAAATGATCAAATACAATTTTTCCAAGATAATGTTTTGAAATTTTGCGTGAATCTTCTTGAACGTCGTATTATAATGTGTAAAAAATTTGATAAGGTTCCACAGTCAGGTAATCGAGATATTCAGTGTTTAAAATCGCAACTTTAACATGGAGTCTTATGGGAAGTTACGAAAAAAACGATATTTTACAACGAATAACTCGATTTCTAAACCATCAAACTTCCTCAAATTTTATCCACAGCTGAGTATGACTGTTAAGAAGATTCGTACGAATTTCGAACAATTAAACTTGGAATTAATCGAACGCATGAGAAACTGTCGAAGCTCCTTAACCGGTGCATATTCTTTGAGGGGAACGTTGAGGTAGAGAAATAAAGAAAAAAATTGTTAACAATCACCTGGATCGGCTCCAGATTTTGGGACACAGACGTTTCTGAAGCCAGTCGCTGCAGTTTCCATCTGCGCCATTGTCATTGCCTGAAATCCGATAAAATCCGTGAATTATTCAAATTTTTCAACGGATATTAAAAAGAATGGAAAATTCTGTTTTTTTTTTCTTTAATTACTCCATCGACGTGATTGTTTCTGAGAAACCCGGCACACAGGAAAAGTACGAGCCAACCGGGATGCCGAAGAGCCATATTTTGTGTTGGAAACAAAGATGACTTACGAGTGTCTCCCTAATCGCGAACCACCCACTTGACAATTTTTCCTTCATCTGAACATGTTCACGAGCTTATAAAGCCTTCTCATGAATATCGCGAGTTTATTAGATTGCGGATTAGGCTCGATCAACATTAATCTCGCTACAATAATCAGCGTCTTGTTACCGGCCGTTGATTGTATAAAATTTCAACACATGACAAATCCGTTTTTCGAGGCATAAGTACATCGCGAAGTACACAAAGAATCTTTGTGTCTCTTGCGTATTATTCTTTTTTTCTCAATCAGCTTGTACTTATTACGTAACCTCTTAAAGCCGATTAAGCACACCGGAACTGAGGAAAAATCAGGGTTTCGTTGTTCATCAAAGATTCCATGTGATTTTGTGAATTAAAAATTCTTCGGTAAAGAAGGGGCAAGAGCAGTCTATCATTTAAACTGAATTATACGCTTGATGCGAAAGGAAAACAGAATTACTCGTATATCTGTACATATCATTTTTACATTGTACGCACGTACGTTGTCCAGACGAGTTGTCAGGGGATAAAAAACATGGAGTGTTTAGTCATTTTCAAGTTGTTTTTTTTTTTTTTTTTAGTCGCGCCTATCATATATTTTTTCATACAATTTCGCAATAACGCAACAGTGTTACTCATTTTATTGGGTTATGCAATGCCGAAATTTGAATTTTAAGAAACAGAACAATTAGACTTGTTTTTAAACATGGCGATATTTTTGCAAAAATCGAAAAAATTGTGTTTCTTTGATACTAAAAACCAAATACTACTAAAAATGGAGAAAATAAAGATAATCAAATATTTGATACATGATAAGAAAAACTACAATATTGCATAATCGAAAAATGACGATAGAATCGATTGAATGAGTTTTACAATTTACGGTTCTTCCCTGAAGATAATAGCATTCTTTTAAGGGTTGGTAAATAGTCTCGAAGCAACGAAAAAAGGCAAGACAATGTTTCTCTCATGGGTTTCGAGACCCTTGACAAGAACGATCGGTTCCTCCTCACGTTGTTCTCTTATACTCTTCAATTGTTTCTACTCGCTGCTACTGCTGCTGCTGCTGTTGCTGCTACCAAAGTCCCTTTTTAGATCTTCTCTACAGTTTTTTGTCTCTCGTTTTCCCTAATGTCGATTCCTTGTACATCGCGTGGGTCAATGAGGGTAAAAAAAAAAACAAAACGAAAAATCCGGGAAGAGACTGATCGAGAGATGGGAATAAAGGGAAAGAGAGAGAAAGACAATTTAGTCTCGACATCTGGAGGATTTGTGAACAGCCTGAGAAGAATACACCCCCGACTTTTCTCTGGGCGCGTGTAAGCAGAAGAGCAGAGCAAGATTCAGGAGGAGTTTTGGCATTTCTCGTTCGGCCATTAGTAGAAGAGGCACTCTTGGGGCGTCCGATAATTGCTAGGCCTCTTTTCCTCCCTTTCGCTTCTCTCGCTTATCCTTTTTCATGGCAAATACAGCATCCAATATATAGACATATAAATCCATGAGACTTTTGTGCAGGCTCTCAACGACGATTAATCTTTCTTGATATCCCATAAGTCATCCAATCTTTAGCGTGCCATCTGTATAGGCCATTTTTTCGCCTCGCTTTTATGGCTAATCGACGAAAAATTGCTAAAACAACTGAGAAAGACTATTCGCAAGTAAAAGTCACTCGACTCCAGTCGGCTCTTCATATTACCGAGTTTTCAACTTGTCAAAGTCTTTTAGTTTCACAAGAAGAGTTGATAATATAAAGATTTATTAAGTCTGCCAAGCCATGGCCATTTAGCATCGTACGAATATACGCAACGCCCGCTCTAAGTTTTCTTCTTTAGCTTTGTATCAATCGACGGTACCCTCTCATATATACCAAATCTCGCAACCCTTTGTTATGCTAATTAGCTCTCAATTAAACTTCCAGCGGCCACCAACTCGTCGAATTAACCGGAGAATTATTATTATACATAAAACTTTGTGTACAGGGATTATCAAAAGTCACATTTGAACTGTACAAAGAGAACAAACCGGAATTTAAACATCAAGGCTTGCATCGTCGTTATAGAGAACGAAAACAAAAAATCAAATCAGTATTTTCTGTTTCTCGTATCGTCTCAATTATTCCAGCAGTTTTCATTTTTCATTATTACTTCAAAATCATTGAATTATCCTAGAAAAATTTGTAAATTATTCAAAATTATTTGCATTCCGAGACCATGGTTTTAAAACTCCCATCGTTAATGGAACGCAGCGAAAAAAAAATCATTTTTATTCATTTACAAATGGTATGAAGTTTCTCTCAGCAAATCCAGTAAAATAAATTTTTTTATTACATTCGTACGATACAAACTTCAGAATCATCCGAAATTGGTGAATCTTCATACAAACTTGGTCTCTTTGATACCCTTTTCATGGGATATTCGTTTATTTTTAATAAACAATATTCTTTACAAAATAAAATGGGCGAAGGAAGCTCTTGCTCATTTTCTTGCTCGATACTGTGTCTCTGTCTCTCCTTCACTCTGCCTTCTCTCTTTATCTTTGACAGGCACTGCATTGGTTACATAATAGTGACGAATTAATATCTCACAAACGATGTATCAAAGAGAGCATTGCGTACAAGGACATTTCGTTTTAAAGTTATACGCGATCATCCAAACTCGACCAAGTGCGGACGTAGTTTCTGAGACACTCTGTATGACGAGCGCATATAATTCGAGTAGTAGACTGAGTAATAAAGTAGGATTTCAATGAGAGCGATAAAAAATTGTTCCCTATGAGCACATCGACTCGAATGAACCGGGAGAATAAAACTTAAACTGCTTGTATAGACAGCTGGTCACGTTCCTCGCAAATTCTCTCTTCTCCCGGAGAGAATAAATTATCGGAAATTCGCTAATTTGTCTCGACAGAATTCTCGTTATCATGCAAATCCCACATGAAATAAATTCAATGGCTATTTTATACCATGTTTCAAAGACACCATTTATGCGACGATAATCGTTTTCAGCGCTATTAATAAGTGAAATCCAACCACAAATTGTGGATAAATAAACCTTCATCCGCGTCGTAAACCATGCTCTGTATATTTTTATACTGCGGGCCTCTACGTTTGGATTGGTTGCTGTCAAAATATTCCCCTCTATCCCCTTTTGTGACACGCATCATTGCTCCATAAATATCTTTTTCCATTATAAATCAATTAATACATGAATACAAAGAAAAATGCATCAACAATGAAACAATAATCGATGAATTCATTTTTTTAATCATTCCTCGCTCAATAACAATGCGGGCTTCTCACAGTTTAGCACCATGCAAACTTTTATTTCATTTTTCAATCATCATATCAGCGAATCATTACTTGAAAACCTGAAAAAAAAAAAAAATAGGAATTCTGATGGAAAAAAAGTTGAAATTCAGAGTTAAAAGAATGGTGAAGTTTGCTTTGTTGCGAAATGCAACGAAATACCTTTTACTCCTTCGTAACAGCCTAAAATCGTTAAATCAAGTCAATCGTTTCTCATGCGTTCGATTAATTCCAAGTTTAATTGTTGCAAAATCGTCCAAAAGTAATGGTTTAAACAAAGCCAGCACTCGTGTGAAATCCACCTAAGGCGGTTCGATCGTTTCTCATGCGTTCAATAAATTCCAAGTTCAATTGTTTAAAATTCGTATGAATCTTCTTAACAATCATACTAAACTGTGAGTAAAATTTGAGTAAGTTTGACTGTTTAGAAATCGAGTTATCAGTTGTAAAATATCGTATTTTTTCGTAACTTCCCATAAGACCTCATGTTACGAATTTGTTTTTTAAATGATCTATGAAAAAAAATATGTCTCGTTGGGTTCCAATGACGCAAACTTCAATACCATAAACAAAGTAATTTAATGTCATGAAAGGGCTCATTTGCAATAAATCGATGTAGAAGATTAATATTAATAGGTCGCGAGATAAATGCCGCTAAATTATTCGTCGCAACTTGCACAAATTTTTATATAAGTCGTCCACAATAGTAATTCGCTAACCGAAGTAAATCAATGGAGCATTTATGCAGTCGACACGACAAATTCAAGTGTCAACGGGGCTTCGAGCTCACGTATAAATACGAAAGGAATAAACGTTCGTGTATACGAGCAGTTAGCGCGAGAAATATAATCGTCGACGAGAGAGACAGAAATGTAAAGAAATAATATATGAAAGAAAAAGATAACGAAAGGAAGAGAGAAAGAGAAAGTAAGAACGATCGAAAAAGAGAAAGGAAGAGAAAGACAAATAAGAAAAAAATTTAGAAAGAGATAGAAAGCAGAGGAAAATAAATGAAAGAAATGGCGGGAGAGAAATATAGAGGCAAAGAGTGAACATATTCGAGAGTTGTTGGAGATGACGAGAACTCTGTGCGTGTTTTCTGAAGCTGGTTCTCTGTGTGATGGCGTGGCGCGATGCAACGAGGAACGACGAAGAGACGACGAAGGAATACGACGAGACGATGATGTTTATGGCTGATGATGCGACCAGTCGGGCGTTTGGTGTACTCGTCGTTACTTCTTCTTCTTCTCCTTCGTCTCTTTTACTCTCGCTCGTGCCCTCATCGTTTCAAACTCTCGTCGCGGCTCACACTTCAATCCTCGAACAGTGACATCAGCGTTTAAATAGCCAAATTCTCTTCAAGTTTTTTTTGTATTACAAAACGGTGCGAAACTCGTTCGAATGTTGTTGAGTGATTATCAGTGAATCCGTTCGATATCTTTGTGCTCCGTTTCATCGAACACCATAATCGTGTCAGTTGTTGTGATTTTTTGATGGTTTTGTACAGTTGTGGTTTGTTTCATCGAGGATTGAGGTTTGAATTTTTCTAAAAAGATTTTCTTTCAATTTGTAAATTAAATACGAAAAGATCAATTCCACTGAATATTGGATTCTCGGTCGGTTTCTAGGGACGTTTTTACAAAGTTACGCCGAAACAGATTTTGTGTATTTTTTTCGTTCCCAGGATGACGAAGATGTTGACAATCCGTAAAAAAATGGAAGAACAAATTATAAATAATTGACAAGAAGAAAATAAAACGGGTGGCAAATATTACCTAGAAAAAAAAACCGTAAACTTTTCGAACATATTCTGGCCTGACCGCACAATTTTGACGAAATTTTTTGTTACCCAACGTTCACTTCGCAAGTGTTTAGCATTTTATTTGCTATGCCGGAAGTGCGCTCGAGGATTTCACGGAATGTGGCACACAGCGAAAGGAAAAGGATGAGAAAAAACGTCTTGGGGGCGTTGTAAAAAAGTCGTTCAATTCGTTTCAGGATTTCGTCGTGCGTCAGGGTTCGATAGACTTCTTCTTTTCTTTCTTTTTCTCATCCTCCCCTCTCTCGCTCTCTCGTGTATGGCTTTTAGCAGAAGAAAAAAAGTGTCGAACAAAGAGTCCATTAATCGGACTAATTCGTCGATGTATTGCAATTTTCTTTCGAACCGTGAACAAAGCAATTACACACTTTTTTTTAAAACCGACCTCAAGCCACCAAATGCACGTGTTCTGATATATTTATATACATTAAAATGCATGTGCGCGAGGCCAAATTCGTGCGGAGGCGTACATTATGAACGGAAATTTGCCGTGGGGCTGGCGTTAATCTTTTAGCACGGATAAATTTCTTCATCGAAGCGCAAAACGCTGATATTTACGACAGATGTGTTTGTACGTATATTACGTGGGTGTGGAGGATGATGGAAATGGACGGTGTATCAAAATTCCCATAACCGTGCTACCCCAACACCAATCTCATCTCAATGATCAATAATATCAGTGATAATAATGATATAAACGGATTGGCGATAAAAATAATTGATGATAATGATTAAAACAATTTTTTATTGATTGTTTTTTATTATTTTTCCTCCGTGAACCTACCTTTTCCCCCACTTTACTGTTCTTTTTCCTATTTTTGTGGAAACCCTCCTTCCCAAACAACACAAAAGTTGCCCGCAGAAACTGTTTTTCGATGCTTTACTGTATCGAAAAATCCGGTCGATACAGACGGATATATTTTTATTGAATTTCAATTATTTAGCATCATCGAAAACTCAAAAAACATGGCTTCCCCATCAGTGATTGATACGCAACTCTGTTCATGGCTAAGCGGTCGCCCAACCAAGTGTTGAGCTCGTCCGAAGTTGTTTAACTTTACGGTCATCGACAGAACGAAACGCCGACCGCACAGCCATTCATCGCTGTTGGCGATGAAAATAATTCAGTTTTTATATACGAAATATTGAGATGGAGTGTAAAAAATCGAAACACGACAACCAATCACCTCAAATCTAAAATTGTCCTGGAATTTAGTTCCAAAGGTTTGAGAAAATTCCATTTTGTAAATATTACATTGTGCGATCTCCCATTGAAGTTTTTGTAGCTTTGCCATTCGCTCTTTTGACCCTTCACCGAACCCATTTTTCTATCCATATTCCTCAGCGATGGGTTGAAACTTCGACATAAGATAAACGCGTTGGTAAAGTTGTTGAGAAAATCGGATAAAACGTTTAGGACAGGGAGCTAGGTTCGTTTCGTACAATGGAGAAAATCGAAATAGGGTTTACCTATTTCGGGATTTTTCTCGACACCCAAATTACATGATAAAAATTGTTGTCGTCGTCGTCGTCGTCGTGTTCGTTCCGCCTGTATCCTGATGATAGCCTCGTGGCAAAGCACTCTTTCACTTTTAGTACCGGAATAAAAGAGAGAGAGAGAGAGAGAGAGAGAGACTGAGTGAGACTAGAAAATCTTTTTGT
The DNA here is from genome assembly GCA_013761285.1 of Campoletis sonorensis. NCBI lineage: Eukaryota > Metazoa > Arthropoda > Insecta > Hymenoptera > Ichneumonidae > Campoletis > Campoletis sonorensis. The sequence continues at coordinate 548,157 of JACEOJ010000101.1, read as the reverse complement.
TCCTTACACGTCAAGAAAACATTCTGTGCAGTGTTAATGTACGAGAAAATATACGACCTCGTGACAATCACCTGTCCCTTGTGTTTTTCTGTCACGTATCCACGTGCTGCTCGTCAAGCACACCTGCCTCATTTTTTATTTCATGAATCCGTACGTAGTGTAGAAAGAAAAAAAAACTTTGGGAATCGATTATTTATTTCTGAACAATGGCTGTGGCAACGTGCGATAAGAATGAAAAAAACATTACTACAAATTATCATCTTTGCACTGAGAAAAATATTTCGTTGAACAAAATTCATTTCGTTGGACGGAAATATGGTCAATTCAACTATTTTTCTATTTAATCAAATGATGTAGATCCGCGATTCAACAAAAAAATAATTGAATTGACCATGTTTTCGTCCGAGACAATGAATTTTGTTCATTCAACGATATTTTTTTTCTCAGTGTGCAATCCACCGAAATCCACTTTTCAACATTTTTCAAGGGAAATTCGAGGGGGAAATTCGATTCAATTCGGTGTTAACATTGCGTCAAAGAGTGCGTTGAAGATACAATAAAACAGCTGTGCAAAAGCCAGCAGGCATTTTCGCTTATTGGACTCGATTGAAAACGACTTACGAAATCGTCGGTTCGAACGCTCCTCTCGATACACCGCGTGCTGATGACGTAACGCGCCACCGATCCTGCGAAATGATTGTACCCAGTCAAAGACCCAGCGATTCCAATGCATTTAAGTTCATATTTTCTGCAATTGCTGGATATTAAAATATATGTGCGGCCTGCATCAGTTGAAAAGATAAAGACTCTCTTATTCTCTCCTTCTCTTTCTTCCTTTCTCGTCGTACTTTCTGGAACTCAAGTGATCCTAATCTTAATAGCAAGGTGTCAAATGATAGCCAACGATCACGAGATAAATCGTGAAACGCGTGAGAAAAGGGTTTACGACATTTTCCAACACTTGAGACTCTATGGAGATACTTTTTCTCGATTCAACATCGAAAGACAAGATCAATTTGGTCGATTTAAGTATCAAATTTATCGCAGATAAACGGGTTTATTGAATTCAAGTTTTTTTAAAATCTATTGTCGAACGTTTTTATACTGTTCTTATGGGATTCCATTGCTTCCGATTCTCTCTCTCTCTCTTTTAAGATTTTTTTTAACAAATTGATAAGACTTACGACTCTCCAAACGAAATTGAACGGTTTTCTTGTACATTTTTTTTTTTACAGTTTAAACGTCTTTTCGACCAACTCGTTCGAACCTACGTGGTCGTTGATCTCTGCGCTACTAATTATGAGATAATGACGTCATTGGTCCAGAGGGAGTACGGCGGCGCACAGAGAAAGAGGGAGTCGACCGGAAGCAATGCCTCCAGCTACTTGCTCGTGAGTAATATTCAAGATAAGAATTATGAACAAGAACAGAAAAAATATGTCCAAACAGAATCTATGATTTCGATGAATCTTCCCAGACCGATGATTTCATATTGATTTTTTTTTTTCTAGAACGCTTGAAAATAAAATGTCAATTAATTGATATCGCTTGAAAAATTCGATTGAAATTGTTGATAGACTTTATATTCGTAATTATTTCATTTCGATTTTGAGACAAATTTATCGAAACCAAGCCTAATTGTTGGAGTTTTTTTTCACTAGAAATTATGTTTGATCGTGATAAATTTTATTTGACAAATTGCATTGAAGCTTTTTAATATCTTGTATGAATATTATTTGCGTAAGAAGAGAAATACATCGAATTGTCATTTTTTACATATTGCGTTACTGACTCAATGAAACATAGAAATTAGCAAGGTATAATCTTCCACCAGAGCGATATGAAATATCACTGAAATAGCTTCCGGTCACGTCGCGCGTCTATTTCACCGAACGAAAATCCTCGGATACGCGTTATCCTTTTGTCATTTCGTACCGCTACTTATTATATTTACGCTCGTACATGAACATATTTTCTTTCCGGTTTATGGAACAACTGCGTAAAACTCGAAATGCTAAGCAGGATACGAATATAGGGCAACGCAGGAGACAGAATAACGTACAAAGTGCCCCAGAAGTGCGATATGTTTAACCAAGTGAGCCACACATTTTTCTTTGTTTGCAAATCATTTGGAATTTGGTACTCGGGAGTCCTAGGAATCGCTGATTACCAATCTTCAATCAAATTTTTAAAAAATTCATAATTCATTGTTTTTTTTTTTTTTTTCAACAAAAACCTCCGTACGGAAATTATCATTGAAAATTCTCTATAACTCTCCGAAGTGCATTGAGTTTGTGAGAAAATTATCATTCCGATGTTCACAGAAGTTTAGTATAAAATTAAATTGTTTATGTACATTTGACATTTCTCTAATTGACAAATGACGTCCGTTGATTAAACAGGAGTTTGATGATAAAAAAAACCCAACAAAAAACACTGCTGGGTCAACGTAAATCTCGATCTAGGTCAAAGGGTTGAACAAGCTATAATTTGCATGAGTAGAAAAGCAGTGGCTAAAAAACAAACTGCCATTTTTATTTGAGACTTTCGATAATTCAATATAAAAAAAATTGACACCTCATTCTCTGACGGAATGAGGACAACGGGTAGCTTTTATTTTTCTGAAAAACTTAATTTTGTTGGAGGAAAATGGGCAACAAGATTTTGACCGTCTGAACCGAGTGATAGAGGTGCATGCGGTGTCTTTAGCTTGGAAATATGAATATAATGTTTGAAACGACGATTTGAAATCAAGACGTTCGTATACATTTAGTTCTTGATGGATTTTTCTAAATGTGTTCATTGGATTGGCTATCGCTGTACATAAATGAAGATCACTCATCAATGATGGATTAAAAAAAATAAAAACACGATGATGAACTTTTCCCCTTGGAACGTTATCGCTCAAGTTCCCCGCAAAAGTTGATAACAATATTTGACAAAGCCAAATAGTGTGGCCATGACGTAAAATTGTTCGTATATCGTCGCAATACAACACCTGAGATTAGTTTTTTTTGTCGCTCGAATGATTGCGCGTTTGTTTGACTATTTTGGTCGAAATTTAATAATTTATTGTTTTTCATCCCTTTGATCATTGATGCATGTGTGAAAATTGTGTTTCTTTTCATGTTCGACAAAACGGACACGAACACGTTTGTTCTCTCCATTTCTCGAAACGTTCAGCCCCTTGAGCTCTTTTGCCTTCTTTATTTTATTTATTGTATATTCATTTTTTTCTTCGCTTCCTCTTCTTCTTCTTTTTTTTTCGTTTTCGTTGTTTTCGTTGGCTCTCTCGTGCTGCCCTCGAGGGTCTCATGATGTTATGAGTTTTTTGGGGAGTTATACACGAGGGGTTGAAGACCGAAACGTTTTATATACATGTGTATGAATATAACGGTATGGACTACTCGCTTGTCCCCGAGTCTCTCTCGTGCTCTGTTCGTACAAATGCGAGACTCTGGACATCCACGAAAGTCGTGACTCACGAACAACTCTGCTACTTCTCTTATGTGTTCGCGCGCGTTCCTCCATATTATTAAATATATATATATATTTATATTCTTATATACAGCTGCGGTTACACGAACCAGCAGGCTCGCAAAAGTGGGAATTTAAATTGTTTCATTGTCGAGAGACCAGCGAGAAAAAAAACTTTACCCTCCTACGAGCAAACACTTTTCATTCAACCCCCGTAAACCTCGAGCGAAAAGAAAACTTTTTTCGAACAATAATTAAAATTTATTCGTATATTATTCATCACGTGCACGTGAACGACAACAATAATAATTGTTCGTATCATCATCATTGTTATGACTTATTGAATTGTCTCTGATTGTGAGCTGTTTTTCATGATTATTATTATTTCAACATCAAATATACCAGGTTTGTTGGTTTTTCATGAAATCTGGAACATTCGTGAGTGTGAAGATGAAACAAAAAATACAAACTATCATTATTTGGAAACTGCAATAATACGAGATTGAAATAAAAATTCGAATTTAACACTTTTTCGTGGAAACAGTTAATTTTTAACTAAACTAACTCGACCATCGGGATGCCAATTTTTTTCAAAATTCATTACACTCCAAAGAGTTTTAGAGAATTTTTTCAAATTTTTTCGAACGGTGGTTTTTATTTGAAAAAATTAAGAAACACCGAACGATCGTTACAAACATGAAAAAAAAGTGTTACAATCGACAATCAATGCCCTTCGAGAAAATGAAGAATCTTCACTTGATCAATTAACAATTGAAGATTTTCGGCATTGATTCACCCTCTCACATGTACACGCACATTTGTACGTTCACCGACACACCAACAATTAACGACAGTAGCAACTTCCGTGTGCAAACTCATAGACAGAGCGTGCAAAGGACATCAATCCATATCCAATTAATCGAACGCGTCTATGTTGCTACCGCATTGACAAGTGCTTATATACACATTTATATCTATACGTATATATGTAAGTACGTCACGCCTCCGTATTCTGCACTCTCGAATCATTAAATAACCATTAGATCTGGCCCAGCGTGTCTATGTACTAATGCGACGTCTGTGCATTGCCACCAATCCCTCTCGCGGCTATCTGATGTGCTCGATTAATCGTTCTTCTCTTCCAGCTTTATTGTACACGCATCAGGACTCTCTCACCGATCCTCCGTTTGATCGATCGCGACACTTCAACTATTCTCTCTCTCTCTCTTTCTCTTTCTCTCTCTCATTCTCTGTCGCTCTCTTGAGATCTCTTTAGTCGTGCAATCTCCCTTTCAGTCACCACTGGACCGCAAACTCGCCGGGGAAACTCCCGTGCAAACTCACATGTACGAGAGCTTAAGCCTCGTATACCCATTTGCATACTGGTAACCGATCGCCACGTCGATATATATGTATATATAGATCGATATGTAAAAGCGAAGCCAATGGTGAATCCACTTGGCTGAGCTACACTTTGGTTCATTCAGATTGAAAGGGACGTATGTCCAATCAATTTACGTCTTCAGTCAATTCGTGGACAGCTTCCTTACTCTTGGTAAACGCAATCTAAATATATATATAGATATACATGCCGAGTTACAAATCAGCTCGAACGGGAGTGACGTATTTTCAAAGACCGACGACATCCTGCGCGTTACCTACACGTCAATTGACGTGGACACGCCCTTTTAATTACTGGAAATTTATATATATTCGTATGGGATTATTTGTATGAACGTTTATGCGTGTGTGTGTGTGTGTTGTTCTCTTCGTATGTTTTTATGTGTAGGCGTCAAAGTTGCCAGGCAAATAAACCTGATAGGCTACTCGATTAACTCAATCCTCTCGTCGTCGATTAAACCGCGATCCAAAACCCTCAAAAGCTTCGCACACTTCATAGAGATTTACTGACCTATATACTATACTCTCGTCCATACAAAACATGCCCTAAATTATCTCGGATTCAGTATCATTACAGAAAAATCATCAATGTTAGAGAATTCATATCTCATCTTTTGTTTCGTTTGTTCATTCATATTCGTATCATTGTTTTTCTTCCGTGAAATATATTTTTGTATTCGAAAAAATGTGGTGAATCTCAAAAACTCAACGCAAAACAAATTCATATGGTGTTTCCTAAGGAATTAATAAATATTCATAAACATTTTCAGAAAAAAAACTTTGAACAGTTTTAAAACTATTGTACAGAGAAAATGTTCTTTGGGAATAGAATTCAAGACGAAATTACGGCCTCAATACGGAAAAAAAATTAGTCATTGTGATTATTCATTTACTGCAACAAGGTTTGGAAGGAAAAGCGGTTCCCAGATTAGATAATTTTGTCGTTAGTTCATTGTGAAAAACGATTTTTATTTTGAGCTCAATCGGTGGTGCTTTTTTTCGGGATTGAATAGTATTTCGACCATGGGTGATTGAAGGACCATAATTAATTGACGAGAGTCACGAAGTTTATGCAAATTGATAATTCTAAATGCAAAATATCGACACCCGCAATATGACCAGCTGTTTAGTTACTAAGCAAAGTTAGCGCTCAAAGTTTGCATCGCTATGAGAGGGAGTGTTTGCGAACTGCAGAGGACAAGTTTTGGGTGGAAAATCGAAGTTCCGATTATCCGTTGGGACTGCGCGATCCTTTGAGAATAGGTGGCGACGAGAAAACCGGAAGTTTCGAAGGATCCATTCTGTTCTGACGCCTTCCAATCGTAACCCTCATTCCCATCCGCCCTTTCCTATGAAACCACGAGATTTCCATAACTTTGCATCCGAGCTTTCGAACTCGTAGATTTCGAGGGATCTCACGCCAACATATATTCGAAAAATAAAAAAAGAGAAATATGTATCTGCTCGCCTCTTCCAAAATTGCGTTTCTTCTTTAGAGTTTGTAGATCTCGTACAAAAGATACGAGGTTTTTTTTTTTTTATTGACCGTCGAAAGACAGGCTCGGGGTTAACGTCCACCAATCCACCAAAAAAGAGGGTCATTTCTTGTCGGTGAAGGACGGCAAATTGTTGTTCGCCACTCTTGACCTTTGCCCTACTTATATTAACATCGATATATTTTTATGTTGAAATAATAATATTTGTTTGCATATAATCATGATGTGTCAGAACATCGAAAACCATTTGGAAATATTTTTATTATAACGTACCGTAAATAATTTACCAAAATTATTCTTTAATATACCAAACGAAGTACGAATTCTGCAACGTTTTATTCTCTTTCAATCTTTTTCTATCACACGATCAACTTTAGGCCACTCTTGTACCACTTTTCTCTGTGCTTGACCTCACATAAGTATATCAACTACAAAGTAAACTCTCTTAAAAAGTTCAGGATTCCGCTAGAGTAGAAAACTCTCCGGTAAGAGACTGGCAAGAGTACAGAAAACATAAATCGAGCGTCCAATCGGCCTAAAACGATACTAAATTATTCGGCCAATGGCACGTGTTCGTTTCGCAAAAACCTAGCTCCACGATGTATATATTTTTATTTCTCTCTTACCCTCGTATATATACGCTACACGTGAGGGTGCTAAAAGTCTTACGAGGAATATGTACCAGACATTTTCTTGCTAAACTTTATTCAGATTACAGCATTTTATGTACATTTTTATTTATTTTATATACATACCTTCTGCTTTTTTCTCGCTACTTGATACATTTATGCAACGACGGAACGATTTGTTCAGCCATTGTCCTATCCTGCCGAACGCCATTGTCGTATAGTGTCGAATGAGCAAACAAAGTCCTAATCTGATTATTTTAAACCCCCTATCATTTCTAAGTGGTTATATATGAATCGCTCCATCAAACTGCATTATACAATTCAATCAGGAATCAATATTTATTGCACAATGTATACAATAACCTGTGCCTAATCGGAGGGTCCTTTAAATGAGTGTTCCTGATAATAATCATCTTTTAGATCTTCTTCGCCGCTGATTGGTCGAAGGTGGATTATTTGAAAAGGTCTTGAACACGACGTTTTACGGAATCGTCAGAATCTTTCATTGATAACATGGCGATCAAACAAGTAGATAATATTAATGAGCGTACACAGAGAAAAAAATTCATTGAACGAACAAAATTCATATTGTTGGACGAAAATGGGGTCAAATATTTGTTCGTTGAATCAAAAGGTGTTGATCCGTGATTCAACAAAAAAATAGTTGACTCGACCATTTTTTTTGTTCAACTGAATCAATTTTGTTCGATCAACGAAATCGTTTTTTTCAGTGTGTTAATTCGACACACTAAATATTCCCGTTAGCGGAAAATACAATTAGGGAGCTGTCATTTGGCAACTATTCAAGGAGAATATACGAAACTTTTCGTCGTCGGTCAGAGAATTCATGAAACGAGACGAGGTCAAATTATGATGGTTTCTGGAACTGTGAAGATCGTGTTCATAGGGAAAGAACAATTACAAGTGTAATTTCTTCGGTAGGCAGAAAGGATAAGAAAACAAATGCGACCTCGCGAATTATCGGGTCTCGTAATATCGAGACACAAAGCAGTCACGCGGAAACTTTCTCGTTGAAGAGTATTTGCTTTCAATTTTTTCTTTCAAAATATTGACATCTAATGTGACGGAGGATTTCGAATAATTTGCTCAATTGTTTATTTGATCTTCGAACTTTCTCGATCTTCGCTCACCTTCGCTGGCATTATAATTTGATTAAAATACTTTCTTCACACATTTCTCATGCACGTGATCCACGATCGCGGGATTTCTAATGATTAGAGACGATACAAATGATTATGATTATTAACAATTTTCAAGCTCATCCAACTTTCCAACGCAGGCTCGAGGGAGATCTTGAGGTCACCAAATGTCCGCATGACATTGAAACCTTTCGATGCAATTTTCCATCGTAATTATATCGCGATTTTATTTCTGTACTTCTTCATGTTTTCTAACTTCAATGTATGTATATATTTTTTCAATCCATTGCTACTTTTTATACGCAGTCAGCCTTTAATTATGTTTTAACTCAAATCGTAAATCCTTTACAAAGATTGAGCACACTAAGAAGAAAAGGCTGAAATTCACTTTTCCGGATTCTTAGTCTTCACATTGTGTGTGTATTTTTTTTTCTTTTATCCTCTCTATTTATAGAGTATCAAGGCTGTGATGATTTTTTTCTCCCTCGTTTCACGCTGTACGCTCGCATACTTCTCTGACGAGTATCGAAGAGAAGGCAAAAACAGTCTTGCACAATGTTTTATTACAATTCATCGATATATGTGGCTTGGAAATAACTCTGCAGTTACGTTATTGGAATTTATGTCCAACTGTGCCATGAAATATTTATGAAAATGTAGTAAATGTTAGCGAATATATAAAAAATCAGAGAACTGTGTGTGTTTTGATTTTTTTTTTATTTTCCACATAAAAATGAATCATTCTCTCTACGATCGCTTCATTAGAATTGGTTTATCACCAATTCTAGAGAGAATATAAAAAAAAAAAAAAAACACAAAGGATTTGAAAAATAAGTTTTGTGCAATAATTCATTAATTTTTCGTTATGCAGAATGTTTTCTTTCGTTTTTGAGTGACTTTTCGGACACCCTGTACATTTGAAATGAGAATTTGTGTATATGTGCCGATCATGCAACGTTCCTTTACTGAACTACGAAGTATGTTTTGATTCGGTGTTGCTATAGCGATTCTGAAAGTCCGTTTCTATATACAAAAAGCTCTTGGCTCGTTCTGCCGCCGAGGCTTCGGTCGATCGATTGTAAAGTTAGCTACCACGAGAGGTGGCTAACCTCAGAGAACAGAGCTCAAAATTATTCAGTCTTGTTATCCATGCGTTCGGACTCTCGCGAGCTCAAGGGCTAAATACATTTTCGTTCGCGATCCTTTCTTTTGTAATTTCATATTTTCGGCGCACAAAAATAAACAACTATGGAGTCATTCAGCCGGCCGGAGGAATGAACGTGTACTTTCGACATTTAACGACTCAGAAATCTCGCGCTCAAAGACTGAAACACATTCGAGACTCGGATCGCCAATACCGCGAAATATAAGCCGGAAACCGGAAGTCCCGTTTTATGCCACTCGCGCACCGATCTTCGCGCCGTTATTTATAACATTTTAGTGATTTTTTGATTGGTTGTTTCTCTGTTGTTTCAATCTGTACTCGTGGCAGTGTATACACTTTATTTGTGCCTATATTTACGAGAGACAAATTTTGGATTCCAATTGATAATTTAAACCAATCTGGATATTTGGCAAGTTTAATACCGAAGGTACCTAAAGTTAATTGCATTCCAATCAAGAAGGCCTTGGCTAATTATTTTTACTTTTATCGAAAGTGCATTCGAACCATTTGAACAGTTTATTTTAATGTTTTTTTTATGGTTTTGAAGTTTGCATCGTTGAAATGCAACAAACATATTATTTTGCTTCGTCTTTTGAAACATTGTGGAATCGTCCCATGTTTTCTGGTTGATTTGATTTTCAAATTGTACGAAAGAACGGTGCAATTATCGTAGATAAATACTGCATATTAATTTAGAGCTCTGTCATGAATTTAAAGGAATTTGATTGCATTCCAATTCCGTTGCATTGGGAACTTCGATGTCATTTTTTTTTAGGCGTTTTGGAAATTTGGTTTTTATGGTAACTTTTGAAAACCCATGAAAAAATAATAATCATGAAAATTTGTGCTGAATGGCTAATTCATTTTGAGTTCAGGACGATTTATCGAAAAGCAGAATATTAACAATTTCGGGATTCGCCGGTGTCATTGACGCATTATTTAGTAAACGTGCTGAATCGTTAAACCTCTATAAAAACATTACTCGAAATCATTTGAAATCCCATAAAAACTTATGAGATCTTTTCGATTGGGCGAAAATTGTTAAGATTTTTAAAAGTGTAGATGTCGATTTTATAAAAAGAAAAAACAACGGTTAAGCTTGGCTCAGATCGATTGGATAGTTCCGCAAAAAAAGTATAATAATTATTCAAACTTTATTGCCAACGTTTGGAATTTTTATTAAATTTTACGACGAAAATAAAAACATATATATGGAATTTTGAAATTTTTATGAATTTGTTCCATTCACTGTTATTGAGCATCATGCAATCGGTCAAAGCTCGTAATTACTATAATTTATACGAAGCCAGCTCGTGACTAGGGCATGAGTGGACGCCAGCTGTCGTTTTCGACCGTCTGTCTAAATCGCTACACGCATTCATTTTACATGGAAACAACTATATTCCGGAGATATTAAAGTGTTATCCAAATGAGAGAAAGAGATAATAGAAAAACATTCGTAAAAATGTAAAAATGTAGGTTCTGAAGTGGAAAAATGCATTTTTTTCGCTGTATCAAGTAGAATTCATTTTTCGTAACCGTGATTTTGAACGGGTCACATTTTCTTCGACAGTTTCGATAGTGTTTTCAACGTGGTTTTCTTTTTTGCCTGTTACCAATCGGCCCACATTCTCACCAAAGTTAAACACTGCACTTTTTTTCTATTTAGTATTTTACTTTTATTATTATCTATTTATTATTTATTATTATACTATTTATTATTTATTATTTATTATTTATTTATTTATTATTTATTATTGTACTACTATTCATTTATTATGTACTTAGTATTTTTTCTCATGCTTCACTGTTTTCATTATCGAAAAACAACAATAGTAGTTTCTCCCTCGAAAGGTATTAATAGTTTTCGTAACTCAGCCAAAAAATCAATTTTTTTGATTTTTCTTTATTTCCAATTTGTGAACGATTGCAACGGGAGCTGCTTATGCTTCCAAAAAATACGGTCCTCCCTGGAAGGAATACCTTAAAGCATGATATTAAAAATTCACATTTTTTCCTTTATATTTTACATACATAAGTGATGGTAATTAATTAATTAATTACGAAGTTTAAACGGCGAAAAAAGGCATAAATATATAAATATTATGTGATACAATCTTTAGTGATTCACGGACGTTTATTTCATTGAAAGTCTTTTATTACGAGGATATTTTATTATATGATTCTCTCTCACTTCTATGCCGCGGTATTAATCAGTCGGATGTATTTTATGGCAATGCTTTTAATTAATGATTCCTCGAATTAGCGCTTATGTCTACTACGAAGCTCGCGAATAAGCGAAATATATATATATATATATATATAGAGAAAAAAAGAGAGGGAGAAAGAGAGAAAGAGAGACAGACCGAAACAAACCGGCTTCGTTAATATTCTACAAGACGGTCCGTCACCCCCTCGAGACGCTCTCGGGGTCCTTCACAATATTGCAAAACTTCGTGGAGCTTGCTCTGCTTCCTTGCTCGCCCGCTTATGTGCTTCTCTTGGCCCTTTGAGAGCTCTTGTGTACTTGCGAAATGCGTCTTTCCTCCCCTCTCTTTGACGTTGAAACCGAGTAAAAGTCTCTCTCCTTCTCTATATAAATATATCTATACATTTTGAGCCCTTTGCTCCATATAAAACAAATAAATATACATGTATATATGAAAAAACCATGGCGTCTCTGTCATACTCCCTAACATGCAATAATCATTGCTCCCCCTTTAACGAAAGCTCTCTTGTCTTCCATTAATTACGATACCAAGGTTCGATTATTAAATTTCAGGGATAAAAGAAAAATCCAAGGACGCGGATTTATTGCATCAATTCGTATTAGGGGATTACAAGTAATATTGGCTTTTCATTTTATTCCCCTTGAATGTTTGTTCTTTGGAAATAATTTCGTCGCTAATGATTTTTCGTGTTCAATAATTACCTCTTATTTTAATTAATTTTTTAAATTTAGTTTCAATAAATTAGAGATCATTGAGAAAATTTGTATCGAACTTTGAAAATGGCAGGTTTTGAGCTTCGAAAATTGGATTTTGATGACACAGTAATAGCTGAAAAGTACAGATTCTCATTCTGTTTCTTGCAGACATTTTATGTTTCGAAAAAAAGAAAAATATATTCCCAAATTCTAGTTTGTAGATTATTTTATCTGATTAAACGAGAATATCGTGTAAATTCAAAATTTTCTTTAAAAACTCTAGCGTTTCGGAAAATAATAGACAGCGAGATTTTTATCAAACAAATTTCTGCCAAAACGTCTGAAAATGGAGAAAGATCGTTAGTTTTCAAGCAAAATAAAACTAGCTCTTCTCGGCCTCAGAGTTGGATCATTGTTTCGAATTTATTTGAAAAAAAAAAACGAATCACACAGATTTTTTTCTTCTTATTTACCGATTTTATTCATTCAAATTTCATTCAAACCATCCATCCATGTTAACAAAATGCTTTTTCAAAATTTTCAAAACTTATACAAAAAGAGTGAGATTGAAAAAAAAAACAAGTTTCATCAATAAATTTTGATACATTGAAACCTAAAATTCGTCACTATTTTTTATACTCCAATCAACGAATTAACACATCGTGCCTTCAATTCAAAGAAATATGTTCTTTCAAGAAGTCACAAATGTATAGTAGTGAGTTTATGTAGCAACGAGAGAGATTAAAGAGTTCTCGAGTGCATCAAACGATGAGATACAGCTAAGTCAGTAGAGTGCTGCTGATTGGATCTGATCCGTTTAATTCGGTGAATGAGTTTCGCTGGACCATTTTAATTCGAGCGTCCTCATCGTTCACTCGTCGTTCACAGCCGACAGTGTTGTTTTGCTCGCTTGTCTTTGACTCTCGAGTCTTCGTATTTTCTTTGTATGCAGACACAAAAAGTTTGTGCTCGTAGCTTGCGCCTCATTTGTTTTATTTCTTGATTTGATCGCATCATTCGCACATCAATGAAATGTGTGCTTAATTTTTTTTTTTTTTTTTTATTTACGATTCTTAATGAGGAATCAAGTCTTTGATTAACTGCTAACTAAACGATCCACACTCCATAATTTTCGTTTTTTCGTTCATGGCAATATTCGAACTGATATTTTTTTTTTTTTTTTTTTACTTTTGTTCCTCTCAAGGCCAACTAGCAAATGCGGGCATTGCCGAGTTATGGTTGCAAACAAAATACACTGTTGACTGTATAAAATTCCATATTGTACGAGCACCGATCGTTCGAGCACGAAATTAAATTCGTTATTTACCGCGACGATCATTTGCGAATCGATAGAGCGCGAAATGAAACTTGTTGATTGTCCACCTTCTGTTACTTCATTTGATTTTTTTTCTTTTTTTTTACTCATACGTAGCCATATTGTGAAGTCATATTAAAACTATCGTTATTGTTGCTATTTTTGTCATTATAATTGCTTTAAGCAACAAGTCGTGGATTTCATTTTCCGTTATTTATTCCACGTTTCTATATTCCTAAGCAAATTGTTGTAATGGTCATCATTACGATTGTTCAACTGTTTGATTTCCTCAAATTTTCGCAATAGAGTCTTGAGTTAAGTGAACCATTTTTCGTGACTTCCGGTCTGTGTTCGCTGATGTTCACTGGAGGGCAACTCATAGCAATTCACGCGTTATTTTGAAGTACCAATTTGCTGCAGTAATTTCATTGCAGAAAATGAGAAAAAACTGTTGATGATTATCGCGTGGTTTGAATGAAAAATAATGTTTTTTGTATTTTTGGGTTCAAGGGCACAGTTGAAAACGTTGAAAACTACGTTTTGCAACTCATCGAATTTTTTCCTCATCAAATTTTTCACTTTCATTTACAACAATTTATTGTCGTTTCAAATGAACAACAACTTGTTTCAATAAATACATTCTTTCGGTGTAGAACGTAAGCAAATTTGGAAATTGACCCTATTTTTCGTACGTCTGAGTGTACGGAAGCTTTTAACGAGTTTCTATCGCCATAATCATAATAGTATATAAAAAGTAACGGCGAAATGATGAAATACAATTTTTCCAAGATCATTTTTCGAAAATTTGCGCGAATCTTCTTGGGGGTCGTATTATAATGTGTAAAAAATTTGAGAAGGTTTCACCGTCTGGTAATCGAGATATTCAGTGTTTAAAATCGCAACCTTAACATGAAGTCTTATGGGAAGTTACGAAAAAATACGATATTTTACAACTAATAAACTTTTAAACAATTAAACTTGGAATTTATTGAACGCATGTGAAACAATAGAACCTCCTTAAGTGGATTTTACACGAGTGCTGGCTTTGTTTAAACCATTACTTTTGGACGATTTTGCAACATACGATGACCACTTCAAAAAGCCCGAGCTTTTAGCATCGAAAGACCCATATAAACATTATTAGGTTAGAAATTTTGAGGAAACAGTTATGATACTGATAATCAGATAAATTACCTACAGCAAAGTTTGCACGTCCGATTAATACACGTAAGTTATATTAAATGCGAGGTCGTTCCTGGTCCGAGTATGGAAATTTCAAGGTCGAGCGTACAATGATCGTATGAAAATTTAACAAACACGCACGTACGCAATTTTCAATATAAACACACAGACATACACACAAGTATGAATTCTCTGGGAATTTGTTCCATGAAAACGGAGCTCTTGGTTCGAAACTTTACCGAATATCTTGGTCGACACGGGTGGGTTAAATATTGACAGTGGAAAGGCTCCGCAGGCGGTACAAGTGCCTTCTAATTTTCCGGAGTCCGGGCCACTCGTATATAACGTAATGCAAATAACGTGAAGCCCGTTCAATTCACGGAGAGACTAAAAAAAAAAAGGAAAAAAAAAATTCTATGCATACGAGCTATTCTCCTTTCATGGAAAATTTAACAAGCTCTTTTCATATATTTGAAATTTAAAAAATAGCAAAAATGAACAAAAATTGCAACGAAGAATTTTGAAGATTTAAAAATTCTTGAGTTATTTATAAAATATTCCAATGCTTCGTTCCTGCTTCTCACTAAATCGACTAGTTTTGAAATTGAACTTTCAAACTTTCAATTTATGGAGTTTTTGGCACATTTTTTCAACCCAATGTCAATAGACAATTTGCATGTAAATCAAGAAAAAAAAGAACGAAAAAAAATCACTGCGATGTTTAGAAAAAAATATTAATAAAATCATATTGTTTCTTTTTGTTATCATTTTTTAGCTGCTCAATTCGCTGGCCTCGGACCTCGACTGCATGCTGAGCGAGCTTTGCACCACCCCAGACCCCTTTCAAGATCGGTAAGTCTTTGAAAAATGATATTGATTTTTTTTCTTCTTCATTTTTTCAACTTTATTGAAAGGATATTTATTCATTAAATCAATTGCTCGTCGATCGGATTTTTCCGACATTCTTTTATCGTTCATTCTTTATCGTCTCCTCGGCAGTGGAAGAGAGAAAGTTGATGTTTTTTTCTCACCCAAAATATAACCTCGCGAGTGCTGGAGCGGCACCGGCGAATAGAGCGTTTATTCACGGGATAATTTATAGTCGAAATCTTTGCAAGTGTCCCCGAAGCAAAGGGCCAAGCCGAAGGAGGTTATAACACACGGAATAATTTACATATCGTAAGGCCAACCCTCGCTCCATTTCTCGCCATTCTCCACCTCCGGCTTTACCAACCCCACCGTGATCTATGACGGCTCTTCTCTTCCGTACAATATCCGTCCTTTTTAGTACACTAGATATTCCATATAACGGGTGGGATTGGAAATTTCTTTCGTTCTTGAAAACCTCAAATTCATTGACACTCAAAGTTTGGGTGTCTGATTGAATTGATTAGTTCACCAATCAATTCTTGCGTCAATCAATTCTTCAAAACCCAACTTTGTTTATCTTTTTTTAATCTCATCAAAAAGTCGAGTTGTTGGGATAACTATTTTGAGGGATAAAGGAAAATAGAGTCAATGACCCCAGAAAAAAACGTCTAGTTTGATCAAATAAACTTTTTTTTTTTTTTAATAAGAAATTCTGTAGTTATTATGGATCACATTTCTTTATGAGCAAAATCTGAGCTTTTGCTTTGTGAAAATGGTTTTTTTAATGTTAAAATGTGGAACTTGTTTTTCAAATCTCTTCTCTGGGTGTTTAGCTGAAAATTTATTAGTGAAGAAGAAATAATTGTTCGAGTTCAATCAAAATTAGCTGAGCCTGTAACTTGACTGTTTTTTTTTATTTTTATTTTTTGAATAAGAAATTCTATAGTTGTTATGGATCATATTTCTTTGTGAGAAAAATCCTGAGCTTCTGCTTTGTAAAAATGGTTCTTTTAATGTAACGTGGTTGAGTGAAACGTCACAGGCACATAACCTGCATTATAGTGCATAAATATGTACGTTATAGTCAGAGAAGCAGGCATGGCAGGGTTAACCGGGATGATTTAACGTCATAAGGAAGGGATGAGGGCAAAGAAACCTCGAGCTCTATTCAACGCTTCTCCAAGATGGACGACGTCTTTCCTGAAAGGAACGTGGCTACGAATTTCAATAGTAAATCGGGAATAGCTTAGACCCGCAGAATATTCGTCTCTCATCTCGTCTCAAATATTCCCCTTACTCTCCTCCTTCTCTCTGTCTCGTTCTGTTTCTCTTCCTCACTCTATGGACTGCTACTGACAACCTCGAGAGGCTCTCCAAAGCGTTCAAGTGCTGTTTCCTAACTTCGTTTCATCGTAAATCGAAAAAATCTCGAGTCACGAAACCTTTTTTTTACTTCAATTAACTCGAAGAAATATGAAAATTTTCAAAACGTTTATTTATTTTTTCTTTAAAAAATTGTCCAAATTTTGACACATATTTTTTTTTAACACTGTCCTCATTGTTGAGCCAAAGAAGTTTCATTAAATTTTCTTCACGAAGTTTTTGTTAGGCCATTTCACGAATTTGATTCTAATTTAATTTAGCGAAACAAAGTTACTGCAATATTCACTGTCGGAAACATGGGAAAAAAGAATTTCCTTGCCCTCAAAGGGTTTCTGTTATGTTTGGATCGAAATTTAATGCACAAATTTTGCGAAACTTTGTTTACGAAACATTTATCTTTACAAGTGAGTTTCTCGAATGGGATATTAATATAATTGAGCACGTCAAAATAACTTGGAGTCCCACTGTCGAGGAAATTCGAGACGCTCTATTAGGAGCTACCAGAAAGAGAGAGAATATTCACGACAGCTGGTGTGTGTCGTCAGGGTGGAGAGAGCCCACACTGACGACAAACGATTATGCATAATCACAACCAAGGCTAATACGTGCCACATGCTCTCAATTGGGTCATTCTCCAACGGAATACTAATTTCGCACGTATTTTGTCCTTTCAATTCACCCACCCCGTCCTCCAGCCCTACGAATATCACTGCGATCATCGTTAGCGTCAAGTTAAATTCCATCTTTACTGCAAATTTGGACTAAAAAAGTGTCTCATCGGCCATTTGATGTAAGACAGGTTTTTTAAAAAATGTGCGCTTAGGTAAAAAACAATTTTGAACTTTCAAACACTTCAGTCAAGTCTTTGCTAAGCAATTTCTCATCAAGATCATTCAGAGCTTACGTAGACTCAAGGTTGCCAAAAATAGGGTCAAACTTAATGTCTTTTTTTTTTGTTTTATCCTGACAAAATGTATCCAGTGAAAAACTTTTTCTTTATTTAAAAAGTCATTTCGTTGTTAATGATTCTCGGAAATTTTAATATGAAAAATAAACAAGCTGTGGTTGTAGTTTTTGTTGAATGATTATTTGCATAATGACATTTCCGGTAGGAATGATTTTGACTGTTTAATTTAATCCGAATATAAAGCCAAATTTCGTCCCTTAAGGTGACAGAAAAAAAAAACCAGTCATTGCCGAAATCACATAATTTTCTTGATAATAAATATAAAAAATAACGAAAATTTACCTTGAAAGAAATATTTGCAAAAATCCCTATCAAGTGAAGAATATTTAAACGTATGAATTTTTCGTTTAAGAAATGAGAGCAATCGTAAGCCCTGGCGATGCTTTTAACTCTTCTCGACCAACTGACATGACTGCAAATTCCATTTTTCACATTCCCTTCTACGCGAGAGATTATTGTATAATGAGTTGAATAAAAAAGAAACGCAAATTAATCCTCGTATGTAGAATTTTTTTCGACGGCTGCTATTTTTTGTTTATATAACATTTTAACAACGTCCTGCTCTGCGAGCCTTCGGCCCGAAAAAGAGATTTCATCTGAAATAAAAGTGCCCTCCGCAGTAATCTCTATGGTTTTTGGCATTTTTTTTTCTCTCACTTTCTTCTCGTGTCTCGCGAGAGAGCAGCGAGAGTAAGTAATAAAAATAATATAGGGAAAAAAAAGAAGAGGGAACGAAACGATTTTTCTCAGTTCCACGCCACTGTCACTTACAACCCCTAACACCGCGTCGTTGATGCCTGCTGGTTTCCTCTTTTACCATCGTTCCAGTCTGTATACACACGTTGCGCCTGTACGGGGGCTCGTATAGAATCGCGGAATTGAAATGAAATGCTTTTTGCCCTCTTCCTGTTTATACGTATGTGTACAGACGTACATGCAAGTGTTCGTTATACCTCAATCTATATATATATATTCGCATTTGGATTATTATATGGCCCGGGGAGATTTTTTATTTCATTGAAAACTTTTTTTTTCTCTTCCCTCGATCTCGTGTCTCGTATAAAGTAGAGGAAGAGGTTGAGTGAATGCTTGCATCATTACATTACTTTGCTCTCTTTCAATCTCATCCCGCACTGTGTTTATTATCCTCTCACGATTTAGTATAATAATAATAATAATAATAATAATAATACTGACAGCGATGAGTGGACGGTCGGTACGTAGCTTTAACGATCACCAAAGTTAAGTAGCTTCGGGCGAGATCAATACTTGGTTAGGTGACCGCTCATTGCCACGCTCGTCGATTAAACGCTCAGGGGGCGAGACTGCATTTTTCTGAGTAACTGCGATGATGCTTATGAACTAAAACTCAGTTAAAATACAGCTGCCTCTTTCGTGCAGGGTTTATAAAACGTTTTCCTCGGCAGTCTCGTGCAAATGTGATGCGATAGTGCATTAGGAATGAAAAGTATCTGTGGGCAACACACTCTGGGGGAAGGGACTCACAGGAACAGGAACAGGAACAAGAACAGGAACGGTGAACTGGGTTTAAAGCGACGAGATGGGCTCGTACGACCCTCCAGGGAATACGCTGCAACATTTAATATTTAATAATAATAATAATAATAATAATTAACGAGCAATTTTATTTTCTACTGCCATAGTATTCTTTATTCTTTTTTTTATAATTATTATGTTTGCCTCAGTGTGAGTTATTAAAAGCCTCAGATGAATATTAGACACGAAATAAAATGAAAAAATGTAAAATTCTGTTGAAAATTTGAATCAACTGAACACACTTTTTTTCGTCAAGTGTATTTCTTACAATTTTTTCCATCGGGGAACAAAAGTTTGAGACGAAAAATACTCCGCGAAATGTTGAGAACACAGACAAAAGCGCTTTTCATCGTCTTCCAAAAAACCTCGTCGTAACGCTTCGTATGAAAATCATCTGTAAAATAAAAAATAATTTCTTTCCCTCTGACTCCGAACTGGTGGAAGCCTTGAAAGAGCTCGTGAATTTCGGTGTTCTTTTATATTAAAAAGTTTCGAGTTGCACGCTAGACAATGTGTATATATATATATATTTTTTTTTACGAAGCAAAGAAATTGTCAAGCAGCAGAGGAAAATGAAGGAAAAATGCTGCTTCACGATCGCGAATTCCTCGCGAGAGAAAATGTAGTCGAATCTCGATACAAAAGCGAATTTCTTTACTCCTCTTTGTTCCGTTCTCCCTGATGGGTTTTCACTTTCTTCTTGTGCGCACTCAATTTTCTGGAATGAGAGAGAGAGAGAGAGAGAAGGAGAAAAAAGAACGCTTAACGCGATTCCAATAGGCAGAGAGTAAGGCAATAAAAAAATAATAAAATATACAGGAGGGATTCAAGGAGAATAAAATCATTTTCAAACCGTTTGAAACAGCTGTCACAACATAAAAAAACATCAAGTCAAAGAATATTTATGAACGATTTTTACCCTCATGCACATCCAGAAACTATAGTGATGAATAAACACAAAATATTCAATCTGCAGGACTTTAACATTAACTTCTAATTTGTATTTAGATCGGAATACATTTTCAGTCTGTAGTACCATTCGAATCTTTTTTAAGGATTATAATTATCAGCGCTCAAATTGATTTCAATTTTGATTTAAAAAGAGAAACCAAAGAGCTTTGAAGAAGCTGATATTTTTCCATCTGCCGTGAACTTTCGTTTCATCGTCCTCACGACGGTAAATACAATTCGCGTGAACCAATATTTCCTCGTGGGGAATAATTTTCTTTTTTTGCAATCTACTCGTCTGGATGAAAAAAAAAATTGAAATTTATCCCCGTCCATTTGGTTTGCGAAAGTGACGAGACAGCTAGATGACCAACTCCAGAGTAAAAAGAAGAGAGAGAAAGAGAGTGAGTGAGTTTGGCCTGTCCTGTGGCGATCGAATTATCCGGAAACTCGATATCGATGAGCCACGACCAAGTTAGAGTGAGGACTTTACCTCCTCTTTCTCTCTCGCTCGTCTGATGAGGGGACAAACCCTCTCGACACTGGTTTCTCCGGCTGCTGCCACCGGATATCCCTCGATACGCGGCAACTCCTATTCCCGTACAACACGCTGCTCAGGCAACGACTAACGCGAGTCCGATGTTTGCCCAAGGGGAGGAAAGCCGTGATACACCATCATCATCCCCCTGAGTCTATCTCTACCCTCTCTCTCTCTCTCTTTCTCTTTCTCTCTCTCGTTCTCTCTCATTAAAAATATATACGTATTTATATACATCAGTTTTATATATATACGACATCGATCTTCTTGTATGTCCCTCACATTTCTCTGTTTTTCTCCATTTCCGTCTTCGTCCTTCTTCGCCACATATACGAGTATCCCCTACATCCATAACAGTAGACAAAGGGTGCGTGCCGCGAACTCGCTAAATCGAGATCTCTCTTGCCCCAAGGCTACGGACCATAATCCTGCCAATAATGGATTTCGAATCGGGACAGAAAAAAAAGCTTGTTAATCTTGCCCCAGCTACGTTTCTTATTCTCGTTTATATATATATATTTTTTTCCTTTAACATCGATTTTAGTGCAAACATTTCGTTCCAATTCGTCAAATCGTTTTTTCAATTTTTCATTTTTTACGTCCAGAAAACTGAAGTTTCAAGAAAAAATGCGACAATTAAACACAAATTCAAGTAAATTATGAACAAATAAATTTTTTTATCGTCCTTCGAACGATGCAAACTTCGATCGATTTCATATCCAACCCTTTTATTCGAACGATACTTCACTTTCCAATAAAGCTTGAATGTTGCTACTCTTTACGATTTTTTTTGTTGATATTAAAAAAATTACGTTGTTTCGCTGTGTAAAATTCTATCTGAAATCGGAGATTCTTTGCCGCTTCGTCCATAGACGAAAGGGCATCGCGATTGCGTATAGAAAGTATCGCGGGTCATAAAGATGAGTTATCGGACCATTATATACACGCTTCCCTTTCGGTATTTCGAACTTGGCTGTTTGCAGTTTTGTACATATACGTATATAAATGTGTGTGTACATAATTGTATGTGCTAAAAAAATATATGTATATATATAAAAAGGACGTAGCGAGAGGGCGAGCTTTTGTCCCTCACGCGACGAAAGCCATAAATTCACGGTAGCATAATCGCTTCGAATTCTCTTTCCTTGGGCCACAATTCTGGGCATTAACTTTGGTCCGAGGAAGCAAAAAATCATCAAATAACACGTTGCTTCATGAGCCATTCGAGAAATTGGAAAAAAATACGAAAATTTGGTCAAGCCTCGAACGTCTTGATTATTTTTTCGCCCAGATTCGAATTCGACATGAGAATGAAAAAAAGAAGACGAAAAAAAGGCTCCCCTATGTCGTCATTACACTTTGTAAAATTTGTGTTCACCCGACCAAGCAATCTATAAACAGCACCGACCAACTCAATTGGCAATATCACGAGATCTAATGGGACAGGCTTTGTCCAATATTATTACCGAAAAAAAAAAAAAATGATTCAATTTTGTCTCGACCTGCTCTATCGAAATTGACCGACGGACATTTTTATAACGGTCGCCACTTTCTCGTTTTTTATTCATGCTTCAAGCTTTTTTTTCTTCGTTTTTACCTTCTTTTTTTATCTCCATAACGTTTCTCCGACCCTTCGATATCGCTTCTCTCGGGCTCTCATATCGATGTTATCTGTCTTGTATGTCCATCTCTTTGGGAACATCGAGAATTGTGAAACTTCATCTGGTACAGCCTGATTCAGAATAAAATTCTATTACGCAACCATTTGAAAAAATGCTCTTGGACATGATTTTTTTTACTTGGAAACATTGCTTTTCGATAATTTGTTACCGTTTTTTTGAAAATAGAACAAAATACTTCGTACAAAACATCACAAATTTCCGTAATTCAAGTCGAATCATGAGAATTCAATTAGATTTTTCCCACGAGAAACTTTTTATCTGTTTTGGTTTTATCCGAGAGCTTAAAATAATCATCGGACAGGTTTGAGATCGAGACGTCGAAATATGATGTGACATTAAGTATGAATTTCGTTATGAGCGACGCGCAGGAAGCTCTCGTATCTCACATTCGTGTTATAAATATTTTATACAAATCGACCAACACCAAGATTTCGCCCTCTTTTTTCGTTTTTACTCTCTGTTCGCGAAGCAGAGTGTACAAATTGGTACATATAACAGTTTCACGAGACTACTGGACTTTATCAAGGGATACAACAGCCCGTACAGTTTGTCTCAAAAGTTCTTTCAACCCGTCGCTGAAGAAAGGCTGAGTTTGTGAAATTTACGAAAGTCTACTTATTTTTCTCTCTTTTGTCTTCTTTTGATAAGACATTTCTTCGATTAAAGAAGAAATGTCACTCTCATGAACGATCCTCCCAAGAAACATGTTGCAAAAGGCTTCACAACTCCCGCGATAAACGACGCACAGACAAAAAGACAGGAATTGTCACTTTGGCCCCGATCAGCTGATATTAAATCCCAAAATTTCGTGGTTTAAGGAGGTTCGATAGTTTCTCGAGCGTTCGATAAATTCCAAGTTTTATTGTTTAAAATTTGTATGAATCTTCTTAACAGTCATACTCAACTGTGGGTAAAGTTTGAGGAAGTTTGACCGTTTAGAAATCGAGTTATTAGTTGTAAAATATCGTATTTTTTCGTGACTTCCCATAAGACTCCATGTTAAAGTTGCGATTTTAAACACTGAATATCTCGATTACCAGGGGGTGAAACCTTCTCAAATTTTTGACACTTTATAATACGACGGTCAAGAAGATTCACGCAAAATTTCAAAATATAATCTTGGAAAAATCGTATATTTGATCATTTAGCCCTTACTTTGTATATAATATTTTTATTATGGCGATAGAACCTCGTTAAATCCCCAAATTTCGCGGTTCAATGTAACTAGTGACGACTACTTTTGGGACACTCGATACATATTTATTTACACATATATATTTGTACTCGATCGATAAGGGATGACTCTGAAGAGTCGCGAGACAGAACTCGAACTGACGTGGACGCAGAGAGGAGAAAAGAGGGCAGGAGTAAACTGTGTGGTTTACTAATACACATACCCACCTGTGACCATTGAGAACAAAAGGAGAGACATCGATTGACCCTCTAATAATCCCTGCATAGATATATTGTATTATGCGAATAAGTCCCTCTTTTGATTTAGTAAAAAAAAAATGACTGAATTTTTTCCAATTACGATGACTCGATTCACCGACATATTTATTTTTCAAGTCTGCCATAAATCAGCCAGACGAAAAATGAATATCGCACTTGTATATTTTTTCTCCCTAACTGAGGGAGCACATTCTACGCCGCTATACTTTTAGCGCTCATGGATTATTTAGCTCAGTTTGGTGAACCAATAAATTCGAAAGTTTTCGTGAGAAAAAAAACCCACGCCATGCACAGTCTTTTGGTAGTAACCATAAGACTGTGGATGCCGCTGTAGTAACATTTCAATCGAGAATTTGGAACGTTGCTTTGAAATATTGAATACAAAAATAACCCTAAATGACGAATTTTCAAAAAACAAAAGGAACAGAATGATGATTGTTTCAAAAAAACTATGATAATGCATTGAGAATTTAATTCTTTCCAATAATAATGAAAATCTGAATATTAAGACAATTCAATTCTGAAGCCCAGTGATTTTGATTAAAAATCATAATATCTCTGATCAAATGAATGTTTTGCCCATCGAGCGAAACAAAATGAAAAATATCACAACGCCGGTCATTTCGTAATAGCCATAAACTTGTAAGATTAATAATCATCCAAAAAAATCAATACGACCTCCTCTGGATGGTGGATAAAAATAATTGAATCATTTATACGACTCTGAATAATTAATTTACGAAGGAAAAAGCGAAGTAATATTGAGAAGGGAGAAGAGAAAAAATGTAAATAATGAGGCAACCGAGCCTGGATGTATGCAAATATTCAATCCACGCGTGTCTAATCGAATGTGGTCCAGATTAAAGATAAGAAAACTGCGATACACATATATCTTGACGCAGTGTTATGCTTTTATTTACAAGACACTTCCGCGTTAGATTTAGCATCGATTAAAACAGATATTTCTCGTTTCTCGTGCTATTTGAACAAGAGTAACATTGCGACTTGAGTTAAGTATGGAATAGGAGGCTTTTCACCGGGATTTCTCGTGTCCTTGTCTTCGTACGTGTAAGCCTCTGTCTCTGTGTGCATTTCCATGTTGCACGATGAGTGTAGAACGATAATTTTCAAGCGTGTTAGACGTCGTAACCAGTCGCCAAGTCACGTTTTCATACTATAGTCCCTACTAAATATATATATGTATATAACTGTTTATATGTGGCACTATTCCAGCGGGGGTTCTCCATCGGTTTCCCTATTCTTCCCTCATTCTTCCCCCACTATCTGGCAACAGGTTAACCTGCTACTGCTGCTGCTGCTGCTGCTGCTGCTGCTGTCTTTAGCTCCGACAAACTCTCGAGCTGCAACTGACAAAGAGTCTCAGTTGAGTTGGCCAAATAAATCGAATAGTTGGAGCTAAAAGGCCTCAACTTTCAAACACTTTGGGTGTTCAACTACGTGGAATAAGTCCTTTTGAATTTTCTTTACAAGTGGCAGTGTATGGAACGTTTTAAACGAGCGATGGAACTATGAGGGTTTTAAGACGAAACAGAGTTAAATCATTCGGAGATGATACTACAAAATCTTACGTATGCATCGGCACATGAAGCTGTATTCGAAGAAACATTATATTTTTGTAAATAACATGAAGTTTTTGACACAATAATGGGATATCGTTGACACTGATTTGAGTCTAGATGTCATTGAATATTTATTCCGTTCAAAAACGCGGTCCCACTTCACATTAATCGCCCGATATAAATACAAAAGTACACGTGTAAACGTCAAATTTGTTCGGTACAATTGTTACGGACACACGTCGCCTTGAGGAGGCTTTCATTTGCCCACTTGTACATCATAAAATGCCACAACCGCGTGACTACTTGTCACAGGAGCTCGCGCAGGAGGGAGAAAATTTGCCCAACTCGACTCTTTGTCTCGCTCCCTCAATCGTTTCGGGTCTTGTACCAAAAGATAGGCAATTTCTCTGGGCTGCTTTTGATCTTCGCGAATCGAGATACGTGTGCCTCCTTCTCTATAACATTCACGTACTATGGGCTGCTCCGCCGGAAATATTGGGATTTGCGAATCGAGCGATTTGGCAGCGGCGATCGTTAAAAATCTTGTTTTTTTTTTTTTTTAAATCCACAACTGATTATACTCGATTCATTGCATCGGACGTTCGATTAATCTGATAATTGCTGGAAATCTTGAGTTAATTAAGCAGTTTATTAATATGTTAAAGATTTACTTTCTATTCGTTTTATTAATTCATTTTTCATTTCGTACGTATTTCCCCATGGTGCCTTTTCTTATTTGCTCTGACATTTCTTTGGATCCTGAAGTTTGACTCTTGCAACGAAATACTTATAAATCTTTTTTTTTGGAACTGGAAATGCTAGCAAAAGCCTATAAATTCCAAACGCACGTTGATTGGGCCAATTATATTTAGAAAACCATTGAAAACAATTATATTGATAATCAATAAAGAATTATATTAATAATTAATATATTGTTTATTAATAAATAATTCTATAATATACTAAGAATTATTATTGGGCCAATCATATTTAGAAGCGATTGAAAAAGTCTAATAACTAGTGGGAAAAACTCTGCGTAGCACAGAACGACCCATACGCAATGTATTTCGTTTATTTCGAGTGTATTTTACTTACGACGAGAGTACCAGGGAACGGAGTTAAAATTTGCGGGAGAGTATACTCTTCGGGGTAAATGTGTGCACGTGTCGGCCGAGGGGGTGGGTGGATCGGTGAAACCAGAGAGAATATGCGAAATGACGAGGCAAGAGGGAGAGATTCGGAAATGCTTTCTGTAGGAGCTTGTTGAGGCAAACGTTAGAAATTGAATATTCTCCCGGAAACACTCGGTAAAGTTCCACGCTAACTTCACCACGTCGATCGATCCTTTTACTACTGACAAAACCACCCCCCAAATATAAACATGTGACAAGTGATTCCGCACTCGAGACAGACGCGACCATCACGTTTCCTTCTTCAATCAACGAAAGTTCTGATTAATCATGTAATTAAGACGTTTCTCATTGGTTTACGCGGCAACCAAGAATAATGGCTGACAATTTGTACACACTTGCCATGCTTAAGAATGATATATTTACCTTCTTTTTTTTTATCGATATTCACATAAACAGATTTATTATATCGGGCTTGAGTTTAGATAAATGTATGGCAATTTATTAAAATGAGGAATTCGATGAGGGTAGTGCGCGGATTGCAAATGATAGCTGGGCAATGCTGTACGCGAGCAGGGGGTTAACATCCCTTCGACACCCAACCTCCTTACCCCACCAAAAATCCCAACCCTCTCTCACTCTCTCTCTCTCTCTCTCTCTCTCTCTCTCTCTCTCTCTCTCTCTCTGCGTCCTCGCCAGACCACACGGATAAATCGAATTCACCGAAAATAAATCGAATTTTCTCGTCTCGTAGTAGCGGCTGCTCGCGGTTACCAAAAGATCTAACGAACCAAAAAATCACGTTGATACCTAATAATAAAGAGTCGATCCCTATCGAGAGTGAGGGAAAAAAGAGTATTCGATGTGTTACGAAATATATTTGTTAAATCCGACAAAAGTTTTGTGATATTCTGATTCGTTGGATTATTCATATGAATTGCCGCGAAATTAATCGACCATTTTTAGTTTTGTTTTTATTTTATTTTTCCCCTGAACTTGTTTTTACGCGGAAATTTTATTTCTCACTTTTTCCTTTTTATATGGAAAAGCAGAATAAAAAATAAGAATATTTGACGAATTTCTCGATTTCACGAGATGGAACTTTCGGGAAACAATTTTTCGTTGGAACCTCCATTCGTTTCGATCAGAGGGACACGAAGATTCGGGAAAAGAGTTAGTTCCTGTCAAGGGCATCAGGTGCCCACTACCAAATTTTGGGAATGAGAAAAAAGGCGAACACTCGAAACAATTTGCCACCAGCAAATTGCCGAGCTACGACCATTAGATTTGTCGGAGTATAAAAAACGCGGAGTATCCCGAAATGTTTTAAATTCGAGGGTTGAACACCCCGCAAAGTATTGAAGAAAAAAGGATTTTCACATGAAAATAGTACAATATTTCTGAAGGTTGGATGTAGTTTTAAAAAATATTAAAAAAATTAAAAAAAATACTCACCCAACGTGTTTAACGTCATCAATATTTCAAAAAGACCTTTTTTTTAAATAATAATCGATCTCTCAATGTTTCGATGATTCACATTCCGAAAATAAAAACGAACTCGATCACGACCACGTCCAGACTTTTTATGGATATTGTATAAAAATAATGATTTTACCAACTTCATAAAAGGATATTTCATTTTCTTTCAATACCTTTTGTAAAAACGTGAAAAAAAATAAGGGGCATTGATACAAAACGAATCCGCACAAAGGCCTCGACATTATCGGACGCGAATAAAGGGGAGAAAAAAGGCGAAGAAAAAAAAGCACAGGAATCGGAGTTTGAAGCTTCGTGGGGGTGGCTTTTTCAAGCTTCGAAAAATGCGGGCACGCGAATTCGCAACGCGCTTGTTCGTCCATCGTCGTATTTGCAACAACGAGAGAAGTGGCTCTCGTTCTCGTTGCGAACGTTATTGTCAGTCGGTGGCTGTCTCTACGTTTACATTATATACATATATTCAACGATGTACGAACCAATACACGTCCCTCATACGCATTTGCTGTCTCAGCTCTGTTGGGGGCCAACGACATACTGTAAATACACGATCTGGCTCGTGTTCGACGTCGATACTTGATTCTCTCTCTCTCTCTCTCTCTCTCTCTCTCTCTCTCTCTCTCTCTCT